>NW_026510486.1:0-12938 GCF_026875155.1 Cherax quadricarinatus | reverse complement strand
CTAAGAAAATGAAACTAAAACAGGAGAATAAACACCACCTGATACTTACAGGTGACTTAAAACATAAACCTCATTCATGATCACAACCCACAGAAACTGAATTCACAAACACTATGAGCAAACTGCTTACTTCCGCCATCAAAAACTAAATCAACAAGAATCTCGACACAAGTGCCTCATTACTAGACCATATCTGGACAAACACTATATCCCCTTAAAGCAGACATAATTCACAGAAAACCCCACTGACCTTTCTCATAACCAACTTGTGTAAATTCCCCCAGGACCAAATCACTTTCTGACTAATAGACATTTTTAATAACTTTACTTCATAAACCTCAATATGATTGTCCATATTTTTTAAGAAAACCCAAAACCTCTACAACGGCATTACCCAATAAAAAACCAAAAGATCACAGAAAAATTTAAAAAACCCCTGACTTACAAACAGCATCCCAAATCCTTTGAAAAAAAACATCTATTGAAAAACATAAGAATAGTCTAATAACAAAGGCTAGAAAAAACGTTACCGCAATATTACTAACAATAAGGCAAATTCAAATTTTTATTTCTTTGCATAGCTTAAAATGTGTGGTTGAAGTTATAAGGATCATTTCCCCTGCAAGTTTACAATTGTAATTACAAAATTTATTTTTCTAAATGCAAAGAAAGCCACATCATGCCAAGGCATTTCAAAAAAAATATTACGAAAACAGATTTTTACATTAAAGGTGAATGAAAAAGACCCGGAAAACCCCACTAAAATTCTAGGATCTAAAAAACTGTCTTGAAACAGAGGATTAACTTAATGAAACCCGAAAACCTCTCCTCCACCAACGAACTCAATACAAACCCTACAGAAATCTTGCTAATCAAAAACACTAAAGAACAAGACAGGAGACCTAAAAAACTTGCCACCACTTGTGTACAAAAAAGCTTCTCATGTTTGTTACCAATTATTACAACTCTTTTAGCAAATCCATTCCCATCTTCCACCTTCCCATCCATACTCAAAACAGAAAAGAGTTACTCTGATCCTCAAAGGAAGTGATCAATCTGAACTGAGCAACTATAGGCCTATATAAAACTTGCCCCTACTTTCTAAAGTATTCGAAAAATTAATTCAAAAAACAAGCCCTACTCCTTAGTACCCACAACAACTTAACCCTTGTCAGTTTGGATTTAGGCCGAAAAAAAATACTAACGATGCAATTATACATATGCTTGAACTAATATATAGGGCACTCATAAAAATGAAATTCCCCTGGGATTTTTCTTTTAGACCTACGAAAAGCATTTGATACAGCTGACCATTACCTACTGCACCTAAAACTTGAACATTAAGGGGTAAGAAGACATTTTCTCGATTACTTAAAATCTCAGCAACAGAAACCAGAAACTTACACACAAATGGCTTAACTCCGGAACACGACCTGTTCTTGTTGGAGTCCCACAGGGTAGTGTCCTTAGTCCACTTCTCTTTCTCATCTATATCAATGCCCTCCTAAATGCATCAAAACTCCTTAAACCCATTTTATTTGCACATGACACTACTTATGTCTTCTCTCACCCAAACCCAACTATACTAACAAATACTGTAAATTACAAACTACTAAAAATATCTACTTGGATGACTACCAACAAACTCTCAATATAGACAAAACCTACTTCATTCTATTTGGAAACAGAACTTCAAATGTACAACTAAGCATATTGATAAATGGTTTGCCCATTTCAAGACACACACAGAGGTCAATAAATTGAATGGAGTTTCAGATTTCAGACCCACATACAGCAAATATCCAAGAAAGTCTCCAAAACAGTAGGAATCCTTTCAAAGATACAGTACTTTGTACCCCAAACAGCTCTTCTTGCTCTTTACAATTCTCTCGTTTACCATTACTTCACCTATGGTATTTGTACATGGGGATCAATCACAGCAAATCACCTTAAAACTTTAATAACCCAATAAAAAGCTGCAGTGCAATTGATTACCAACTCCTGCACAAGACAGTACACTCCACCTCATTTTAAGAGCCTTAATTTGTTTAATATACAAAACATCCACACTTATTATTGTGCCTATTACACACACACAACATTAAATATTAACCCTCCTCTCAAACTCCTTAATAACTACAACAGAACACAGACCGTCTACAGGATGGGTATGGGGTACATAATAAGCATATTAAACTAAGACATAATACAAGACAAAAATCACTCTTCGATATCCCTGGTGTCCCTGTACAAAAATACTATAAAGTGCCAGAAGATCTGGAATTCATTACCAGAACACACTAAAGTGTCTCCGTCGTCAACTTAGAATCAATTAACCAGACAAACACTTAACACTTACCATTATTTCTCAACTATTTACATAATTACTTCAAACTTAACCCTTTCAGGGTCCATCCCGTTGATCAACGGCTTTATGTTGAGTGTCCAAACCGTAGATCAACGGCAAAATTCTAGCACCGTCAAATTTAGCGCGAAAACGCTCATAGGCCTACATGTGAGAGAACAGGTCTGCGTGGTGGGTGTGCGCCATAAACAAAAAATCTAGGCGCCCGCATAGCATTGTGGGAACGCCGGCTCAGTTACCCTTTTTCACCATGCCTTCGCAAGTCAGCTCTCACTCCGAAAATTGGTACTCTCCTCTTCCTATCTGATAGTTATCCAACACATGAACCCATTCATTTTGTGCACGCTACTTAGTATCCTCACCCTAAATCTTGCCCCCGTAACACAATTGTTAACGAGCGTGACACTCAACCTTCTAACTTGTGGACCAATAAACTTACATCGTTGTTCATACAAACCTAATATTTTTGGCAGCCGACTCGGTGTTGCACAATGTATTAGTATCGACAATCACTCATTGCATACATAATGAGGGAATTCCTAGGACCTTACTTCGACAACAACCTGAATTTCAGCACCTATCCAACGCATCCAAAAGTGTACCAAAACGTTGGACCTCGCCAGATAATCTACGTGCAGCAAATTCCTTCTGCCTATACCACTCCTTAGTTATCATATAACCTTGATTGGCTACTTGGGGTAATGAGCAACAGCATAAAGCCATAATAACCTAAAAAGCTGCAGTACAGAATAGTAAATCCATCCCGGCGGACCCCCCCCTACTCTTCAAGTTCAAGGACATTCGCTGTTCAGTACATCCCACTTCACCGATCCACTCGGAGTTTACTATGAGAGAGTTCCGGGGCAAACCCCCGGGGCATGCGCAATCCCATTGTCCAAGCCCACCCTGAGGATCTCAGTGAGTCCTGATCAACCCGTTTGCGACCTGGGCACGAACGAAATCGTACGATTATCACCCAGCTGGTCAGGAACCGATTAGGTTGTGATCCAAGTGCCAGCTTGAGACTCAGGGGATTGATCTTATCCCCTTAGTAGGGGAGGCAGTTGAACAGTCTCGGGCCCTGAATTATGTATGGTCTTTAACGTTTTGACACCATGCTTATCATTGGGGGATGTTGCATCGTCTGCCAAGTCTTTTGCTTTCGTAGTGAGTGATTTTCGGTGTGAATTCGGTACTAGTCCTCTAGGATTTTCCAGGTGTATATAATATTTTCTACCCGCCTGCGTCCAGGGAAACAGGTTTAGGAACCTAGCGCTCCTTAATTGAGTGTTTATCTCCGTTAGGCTGTGAATTCATTTTAATTTTCGGTCGAATTTCACCTGCTTGAAAGGTGCTGTTATGTGTAGCAATATTCCAGCCTAGGAAACTTGGATAAACGTTGACCTGCTAAATTTTCACGGGCCGCCTCTGACTTCAGAATGAGATGATAGTGACGTGGATGTGATTTTATTGCGTCGACTTCAATCGAGTAGTGATAGTGAGGAATCTTTCACCATGAAGCGTCGTATGTTGCCCCCCGCATGCGCTCGGTAGTGTACCCTATGCTGTGCCCAGGGAACGGAGTACATCCCAGAGTAACCATCCGTGGCCCAACACCAGTTTTAGGTAGTGATAGTGGGGATGATGTGGCTACACTTGGCATGGATAGACACACAGGCATCATGGATGGTGAATTTGGGGGAATCCTAGTGCACCCGCCAATGCGTGATTCACGAGGCCACGCTGGACCCACGCGCTACCGTCAGTTCAAGGACAAAGCGGAGCGCCAGCCACCACCCACACAACCACAAACCACCCACAAACCAGCCATGATGTCAGTATCCACCAGCAAACCGTTATGTGGGATTGGGGTCAACAATCCCAATTTTGTCCAAGCCTCACCACTTATGATTCTCAAAGTGGAATTCTACCTACTGTCCCTTGGAACCATGGCCAATGAACTGAATCTCTGAATTATATCTTGACCACCATTGATGTAAATTATTGTCAGCGTAAAGTAATAGTTTTTGAGTACACCATGGCAAATCGGGCTTATCACCCAGTCGACTACCAGTGGAAAGGACCGGTCTGTGCGAAATGGCCTCCTTGGTTGGCACAAATGCTTTGCCTCGTTATAGCACCATAAAACATACGGTCCACAGATCGCTAATTACCCGTCTTAGGTGTTAATCATGCCAGTGAACAGGTTGATCTTACTCCCCCTTATGTATTCTTGACAGGCCAGACAAGTGCTCGGGCCTATACAATTAAAATGTTTTCGTGTATCACCTCAAAAGTTCAGCAGATTTTATCCATTCAAGACTCTTGTAATTGCGGTCGTTTGATTTGTTTTCAAGGTAGACTGTCATCAAGCAGTATATACCGCAAGAGAAACGCTTTTGAAAATTTTGTACTCGGGTGATTGTGACGGGGCCTGGTGTTGGTATTGTGTATACACAGTAGTAAAAACATTGAAATCAAGGTTTTGGCTTATCTTAAGGTTCTATGAGAACATGTCATTTCTAGGCAGATGGGAATACATTTATATTTAAGTGTGACCACCAATATGATTCATGCTTGAAATCAATATAAATGTGCTGAACGTGCGTTCTAATCGTAAACAATCCCAGGCTCAACCAGGTCTCTGATGCGTGAGTTTACTCCAATGACAGCATACAAAATTGACAAAAAAAAACAGATGTACAAGTTGACACAACCATTCACCGTAATGAAATGCAAGACGTGGCAAAGTTCGACGAGTGACTCGACGTATTCGAAAACCATGACGCTTGTGAAATGTAAGCAGATTGGTTTTGCGAGTGTGGTGTTAAGTGGTACAAGAAACTTTTTTCCATCTCATGAAATTTCAATCTAAGAGCATTCAAATGTACAAATAAAGACTGGTACGACCACCGTATTCGGGAATTTGTTTGATTTGTTGGCCCAGCGGACCGAAACGTCGTCGTAATTCCTCTTTTATGTTTTGTATCTTTCGAAATTTCATGTATGCCCAAGGCCCTAAAATCTGGATCACCCTACCTGAGAACTCTCCTTCAACACAAATACTTCAAAACTAGCATTGTCTATCTCCAAATACACCCGGACAACAAACACAAATGAACACTAATTGTTGATAAATACGGACCGGTGTAGGTAGACACATATGCAACTTAGGTTCTTTAATCAACTTTTTAACCTGTCCAGTATATAGTAATATATGAAAAGAACATTAGAAAGAAGATTTTGAAGTATGTAAAAAAAGTCAACAGTTAAAAATTAATTGGTAAGCCTCAGTCTGTAAATTAGTTGTTCCATGTATAACATATTTTCATTATATAAACAATGGCCTCGGCCCCAATGAGGGATGAACAAAACTTAAGGGAAGATGGAAAAACATCAAAACAAAAAGTATTTATTTGCTCTATCAACTTTCATGACTTGACTGCCAACATACTTTTGAGGCGAAACGTTTCTAATAAAGATACTAACTTTGACATATTTCTTGGCAATGTATCTCGGTAAAGTGGTGATCAGATTTTTTCTTTTTGTCTTATTACATCACAAAAATATGCTCTTTAATTCTTAAAAAAAATTTGATTTTTTTTTTCAAATTTCTTGACACTGAGTATCACAACTTTCGATTTTGGCCATGAACCCATAATGGTTTAAATTTGAACTCATTATTGTAATAGTGTAATTACAATATTGTAATTTTTATATTACAACTATAAATTAAATTCTTAAATAACTAGTTATCTAAGGTTACAAAAAAAAACAATTATAATACAAATTAACTTTCTTTTATAACAAAATTATAACACAAATTGTAAGCAAAATTAGCTTTAATCCTCAATTAATTATATTCAATAAACATTAGTTATTCATTGTATTAACCATCGCTTTTTTATAAACCATTAACATATAACAATAAGTATATATTCACCATGAGGACAGCTTCATCCGCCTCTTGATATAGGATGTTCTTCACTGATCTAATACAGTAGCAGTAAAAAAAATTTTTTTTATGTTGCAAAAATATCCTTGTGTTGACTATTTTTTGTTTTGAGTTTTAGCGCCAAGCTCAACTAATCTTCATACTCAAACCTTGTACCGGTTGTTTTGCTTGGTAAAATTTGCGCACAATGTTCAATTTTTTTTAGTTACTTTATGTATTTTATGTTGGTAGCGGCAATGCAAAAAATTACATGAGGAAAGTTAAAAAAGGCAATTGCAAGGATTTAGTTGAGAATTGTCGCATTTACAGGGCGATGAAGCCTTAATTTAAGCCCAATGGAGTCCTTTTTTTTTTTTTTTTTTTCATAACATATCTTCACAATATGGATTACATTTAGTTTTCTGACCAAAAAAGTTAAGGAAAGGCGTTAAAAAAGGTCTCGATGAAGTGGTTAGTTACATGGGTCTTTTAGGGGAGACCAAATTCATTTTTATTTAAGTCTTCAGGATCCGTTAGCTTACATTATTATTTGGGAACGCTCCTATGCTATTCGCTTCTTTGTTATACTGAGTAACATTCTGATGCAATTTATAACCCACAAAGTGCATTAAGAATATTCACTAATCTGGCAACACCTTGACCATCTATGGATAAGAAACTTACTCAAGTTTAAATCACATTATAGTTTACCTGGAGTTTTATGAAGGGTTCCGAAGGTGTCACGCCCCGGCGATCTTAAGGGCTTGTAGGATCAGAGCCAATTTTCCATCTGTTGTGCTGGTTGCAGGCATATCAACGTAAGAGGCGAGCCGCTAGCAGGAACGATTTAGGTGCTTGTCAAGTGCCCATGAAGATCAGGTGGTTTGTTGGTATCCCCAGTTTTACTCTGATGCATGGAACATCTGTCCCTGACTTTTTATGTTAAATGCTTGTGGAGAGGTATTCGCTTATTTTGGGGGACTGAAGCACAGATCAATCCAAGATTAAGAGTCCCCTCCCAAGTCAAGGAACCATCCTTGGGGAGTCTAAGATTTAATTATATAACCCCTAAATCCAATATCTGAAAAAATAAATTTATCAAGGTGCTTTCCGGGTAATTGAGGTGTTTATTGACCTTCTCCCCGGGAAGGTTCGTTTGTTGAGTTACAGTTTTACCTGATTGAAAGTGTTTTTAGTAGTTACAATTGATTATAAAATATAAGAGTGCTATGCTGGCCCCTAGTTGAGGTTTATCCCCTGGGTTTTGGCGATGCATTGTACAGTATGGCTAAGGTAATTCCTAAATCAAAGCCCTCCAGACATAAGACCTATTATGACGTAAAAGTTTGTATTACACTTGCTCAATGGTTAAACAGCACCAAAACCTAGACTTCCAGTTCGAGGGAACTGATTACATCTGTACTCCAAATGATGCCTCTGTATTCGACTGAAGAAATCTACTGAAAGCAAAACTTTCTGAATACCTAAAATGCCTGTATGACCAGTTGACCTACTGGACCATAAGGTTGGTCAGGGTCCATGGGCCTAAGGCTCCTTAGATCAAAAGCTTTGCATGGTGAGCATCACTGGATCAATTGAAAACAAGGTCAGTGTTTTAATGTTCGATAAAATAGGCAGAAAAGGTTTGTAGTAGTACTAGTGCAAGAATTGTTATAGATAGATAAAGATGATTAAGCACATGCGAACACCCTGGCAGTCGTATCGTAGAGTTTCGCTCACTTCGGGTTTAGTGTGACTTGAATGGTCAGGTGGACCGAATGGTGTCGTATTTTCTTTTATGGCGGATATAGTGACTTGACAAAATTAATGATGTTAAAGGCCCAAATGGAATACCCAGACAATCTAGTAATCATGATACCATTAGGTTACATCAAAACTCCATGGAAACATTTGTTCCAGGTCCACCAAAATTCCAAACAAAATGATTAAGTAATAATGGGGCATAAAAAAATGGGATTTAGTTTTAAAACCATTTAAGGTTTAAAAACTTTAGTATGGGGGTTCACAGAGGTTAAAAACCAGTAAACCTGATTTTAATTATGGAGCAGAAACAAGCGGTTTCAACCTAAGGTTTACCTCGTAGTTTTTATAGAGGAGTTGTTCAGGGAGGGGGGTTACCAGTTGGTTAATGGTAATGCCTTATCAAGTCCCTGGTTTGCCTCACAATTCAGCTCTGACATTATTTTAATTGGTCAAGCTCTACAGACTTTTCAGTCTTACAAAGCTTCCTGACTCTCAGGTCAGCTTTATCAGTACAAATTCCCTTCTGTTCGCAACTGTCAGCATTGCCATGACTTACCAAACCCAAGAGATCGACTCAGCCTTTGTGACTGACTGTGATCAGTGGTTAATTTTTTTGTAGACTGTCAATGTTACTGTGGCTAAAATACCTCCATAAGATAATTTGTATTGTGTCAATAAAGGATTACATTGTAAACTACAATACAAATTAAAATAGTGTACCCAAAGTTTTAAATGTAGATTTACAGAGATTAATAAAATTGCTCATATGTAGCTTTAGGGCCAGACTGCTTTCAGAGCTTATTTGTGCACACATACAAACTATAAAATTGTAAACCTCACATTGTAAGTACAAGAATGGAAAACTTGATGTGATTTGCGGATGTAGACCATTCGGATGTCTAACCATACATTATGCCACCATTTAAGTATTACAGGTTATTCCCTTTAGGCCTTGGTAGTAATTTCAGTTCACAAACGTCATTACATCTGACTGAGTCGCCGGCAAGTCTCCTACATCATTTTTTTGTTTATTCTTTTAAAATATGACTAAAGGTTTAGCAACAACTGTATTGTTTGGAGATTTTATTTATGCCAGCTTTAAGGTGTTTGTATTTTAATTCATTATGACGCCTTCTGATGGTCAGAGCAAATTGTTCAGTTTACTGAATTAATGCGAAGGGAAAATTGGGAAGTTAAAGCCTTGAGAATTAGAGATTGTATGATTGTTCCATAGTAAAAAAATATTGTTTCATACATGGAACAATGCTCTTCTCCAGACTGAGGAACTGACCACCTCAAAACTTTAAGGGTGATGGACTGATTACATCGTCTTCAAGTATCTTCTGCTTCTATCAACTTTTCTGTACTTGACTGAAGAAGCCTACTGTGTAGGCGAAACGTTTCATAATAAAGATACCTAACTGTTGCATATGTGTCTTGCCTAATAACTACATAATAACCACCTGGTGGTTCACACTCACCCATTTGACTATAAACCCAGAAATATGTATCTTAATCTTAAAATAATGATTCCTAACTAGTCATAAGTTTGCCTATGATACTCCAGTATAGAAACTTTGTATTGTGCCAAAACAAAAGCATTCACATTGCTAAACTCACAAACTAATATTTAGTCAGTTAGTATTTAGTCAACTTACTCCATAATTTGTTATAATTTAGAGTTAAGAATTAATCAAAGTTTGCTCGAAATGCCTAGCCATGCTAGGTGCCCTAGTGACCCCCTCTGTAATTATTATTTTATAACATGTAAACCACACAATAACCAAAATTTGTAAACCTCACATTGTAACCATTATAGAGAATAAACTTTGATTGATTGATTAATTACATTTAACCCATTCTTTTTTATAACCCATTAACAATATAACGACCATTAAAGTTATATTTACCATGGATTGTAGTCTCATTTCGCTCCTCTGGTAATTTAGGATGTACTTCACTGCATATAATACAGTAGAGTAAAAAAAATTTTTTTTTTACTGTAGGAAAAATTTCTTGTGTTGTTGTTGTTGTTGTTGGGTTGTTAAGGGCGGCCAAGACTCAACTATTTTCATTTAAGCTTGATGGGAGTCCGGTTGTTTTTGCTCTGGTAAATTTGCGCACTATGGGGGGTTTCAATTTTTTTTAGTTATTGTATGTAATTTATATTGCATAGCACAAAAAAAATACATGAGGAAAAGTTAAAAAAGGCCAATTGAAGTGATTTAGTTAGATTGTCGTCAATGTTAAGGGCGATGAAGACTGCTTATATTTAAGCCCAATGGGAGTCCTTTTTTTTTTTTTTTTTTTCAAAATTTTCACAATATGGATTACATTTTTGTTTTCTAGTGACCTAATAAAAGGTTAAGGAAAGGCGTTAAAAAAGGTCGAATGAAGGGGTTTAGTTACATTGGGGTCCTTGTTAGGGGAGACCAAATTCAGTTTTTATTTAAGTTTTCCCGGGGAGTCCGGGTTGTTGTTGTTTTTATATATTTGGGGTAACGCTGTGTGGCCTTTGTGGTTTTAGCGCTTATTTTTTATTATAATTATGTATATATTTGGGGTGAATTTTGCAGTATGTGGATTAAAATTATCTTTACTAGTGACATGTGGGTAAATTACCTTGTGTAATCATCAAAGGATAAAGGAAAGGCGTTAAAAAGGTTAAATGAAGTGTTATAGTTCCTTTTGGGTATTTTTAAGGGCCATAAAGTTCACGTTCTATTGAACTAGTTATTTAAGCTTATTTAGGCCACGACCCACACAATTTTTGGATATTTGTGCTATTTTTAAATGTGTATTTATTATAATAAAGGGGAGCGCTAAACCTGTAGGTTTATGTAGCGCCTAAAGGACCCCAATAGAAATAAGTTACTTTTTTGTGTTATCCAGGTTGTCTACACATATGATGCTATGGAAAATCTATGTAACTGCATTTGTGTTTTACCTGTATAAACTTGCTTGTGGAGAGGTATTCAGGCTTAATTTAGGGAACTGAAGCACAGATCCCAATCCTAGATCAAGAGCCCCTCACCCAACGTCAAGGAACCATCCTTGGGGGGATTTAAAGTGTGTAAATTCTTATAACCCCCAAAAATCAAATATTCTGAAAAATTAAAATTTTTATCAAGGTGCTTATTAAGGGTTATCAAAATTGGTGTATTATTGAACCTTTCCCGAGAGACGGGTTTTTGTTGATGTTACAGTTTTACTTGATCATTCAAGTTTGTTTAAGTACAGTTAACATGATTATTAAATTTTATTAAATTAAGGGGAAGCGCTAAACCGAGGATTATACGCGCCTGGGGGGGGGGGGATGTGGAAGCATTCAGCTTTAATTCGGGAAAATGGACCAGAAACCAATTCCCTAATCAAGGCCCTTTACCCAACATCAAGGAACTTCCTTTAGGGGACAGTTCATGAAGGTCAGTAATTACACTTGCTTATAATGGGTTTAATTTCCTAAATACACCCCAAAACTAAGACTTCAGGCGAGGGGCTGATTTCATCTGTACATCTCCGTACTGATGGCTTTATTCGACTGGAAGGAATACTTATAAGCAAACTGGTTTCTGATACCTAACTATTGCCTGTAGGACCAGTTTACCTACTGGACCCTATAGGTAGGGCATGGTCTACTGGGCCTATCTAGGCTCCTTTGATCAAAAGCTTTGCCTGGTGACATCACTGGATCATTAAAACACCGGTTTAGTGTTTTTAAAGTTCAAAAAAAACAGAAGTAATCAAAATGTTTTTTATTTACATGTTGAAAGTTTGGAGAGTAGGGCAGTGTTAGTTATTGGTACCCTGGTAGTGGTACATGGTAGGGTACCATGTAGTGGTTTAAAACCATCGTGGGTGTACCCCAAAGGTAGGTGGTACCATGGGTGATATTTGAGTAGTGTGCACCATGATAGTAGACATGGTACTATCAAGGTTATCATGTTACCCTCAGGGTATCATAATACTACCAGGGGGACCATCATGGTATCAGATACCATTTAGGTTATCATAATACTACCATGTAAATTGTTGGGTATCATGTACCAAATCAAAATTCCTCAATAAAATGGTAAGTAATAATGGGGCATAAAAAATGGGATTTGATGTTTTAAAAACCATTTCAGGTTTAAAAACTTAGTATGGGGGGGTCAGCAGAGGATAAAAACCAGGTTAAACCTGATTTTTTATTAACCGGGCGTAAACCCACAAGCTGTTTCAACACCAGGTTAACCTCGTAGGTTTTATAACTGTGTTGGGGGGAGGGGGGTTACCATCTGGTTTAAAATGGTAAGCTCTTATAAAGTTCCCTGGAGTGGTTTTGACCATTCAGCTCTCCTACATTAGTTTTTTAAATTTGGGCAAGCTCCGACAGACAGTCAGCTCTTACAAAGCTCTCCGACTCTAGCTCAGCTTTACAGTAAAAATTCCTTTCAGTGTCAGCAACTGTCAGCAATTTGCCGCTGATTCTTTCCCACACCCAAGAGATCGAGCTCAGCCTTTGTGTCCACTGCTGTGGATCAGTGGTTAATTACTGTTTTGGTAACTGTGTCAATGTTTACTGTGGCTCAAAAATTAACCTTGATAAGATTCAACTGTATTAGTTTGGGGTTTTTATAAGAGGGCTGACTGAAAATACAATCAAACTAAGTGCTAAAATTTTAAAATGACTAAATTTTCAAAAACTTTATGTGAGTTTAAATTTATGGGCAAAGTTTGAACTTTAAACCCTTTAAAAAAAAATTTTAAATTAAAAAAATCCCGGAAAGAAGGGGAAAACGCGGTATTTGCCCTGGAGGAAAAGGATGCCAAGAAGATTGGGGATTTTAATCCCAAAAAAATTTTTTGTCCCCCTTTTTGGGAAAATTTCCCAGA
>NW_026510485.1:0-14487 GCF_026875155.1 Cherax quadricarinatus | reverse complement strand
ACCAATTATGTACCTCTGTAATCTTTTGACTACCGCCCACAGGATGGGTATGGGGTGCATAATAAACATATTAAACTAAGACCACAGTAAACAGGTAATATCACAATATACAAAACAACCACTGTGCAATTATTATTATTATTATAATCAAGGGGGAAGCGCTAAACCCGGAGGATTATACAGCGCCTGGGGGGAGGATGTGGAAGGCATTCAGGCTTAATTCGGGGAACTGGAGCACAGATCCAATTCCCTAAATCAAGAGCCCCTCACCAACATCAAGGAACCTTCCGAGGGGAACCACTGTGCAAAAATAGTGAACTTCCAAGAGTTTTCATGAGTTCTCACTAATGTGAGAAATCATGAAAGCGGTTGGAAGTTCACTAATTATTCTCAGTGGTTTTGCATACCTGTGTGTGTGTGTGTGTGTGTACTCACCTAATTGTGGAAAATTGCATTTATCTGAATGTATCATTATATACATAACAGTAAATGATAACAAAGATAATTATTATTTATCAGAGTTACATCGACAAGTAGGAATTTGGGACACCTAGGTCACAAAAATGTCCCCCTTCGATACCTACAACTGTCATATCCACAAGTTGCTCTGGACCTATTAATTAAATGAAATATACATACACCAGAAATACTGGTAAATATATAAATTTGTGGACTGTATATTAAAAATTAAAGAATAATTATAGATATACACAATTACATAACAGAGAATATCTAAAAATCATAACACTCACCAATTTGACTGGAGATTAATGTGTATCATACTCAGAAAACCTCACTGTCTATCTATGAAAATAACACTGGCCAGGTTACTACATAAGACTTATCTGAAGTTCCTGGAGCTGTCTTGTCCAGTCGCCTGATATCTCAAGTTATGCAGGAATACACATCCAACAATTTCGTCTCCTATTTGAGAGGTGTCAGCCCAATATTAACCTCTAGAGCACGAAAAATTCTTCCCATTACACCAATGTTTCTAATACAAATTCAAACAAAATGGCGACTGACCCCCCAGCCACAGGTTTCCCATTTTCGATAACATACTTCTTTTAAAAATACAATATAGGGCATCTATTTACCTACAAATTACCGTATTTCCGGAAAATATATACAGTATTTTCCACACTAATTGTGGTTGCAGGGGTCGAGACTCAGCTCTGTGTGTGTGTGTGTGTGTGTGTGTGTGACTGAGGCCTTCCTCTGGCTTACCGATATTATCTCTCTCTCTCTCTCTCTCTCTCTCTATATATATATATATATATATATATATATATATATATATATATATATATATGTCGTGCCGAATATGTAAAACTGGTCAATTAGCAAGAACTCATTTAAAATTAAGTCCTTTCTAAAATGTTCTCTTATACGTTTTAAGATATATTTTTTTTTTATTAATGTTGATGTAAAAATTTTAATTTTGCACCAAAAGTAACTTAGAAAACTTACCCAACCTTATTATAACAAGAAAAATTTATTTTAGCCTAACCCAACTAAATATATTTTAGATTTATTTACAATAATTTAATACTAAACAAACACAGTGAAATATATTTTTTTAGTTAGGTTCAGAATGATTTTGGCGAAATTATTGCATACACAAATTTTCACTTGTCCTATATGGCAAGATGAGCGTTGCTATTTAAGCCAAGATCGCAAGTTCTGCCTATTCGGCACGACATATATATATATATATATATATATATATATATATATATATATATATATATATATATATATATATATATATATATATATATATATATAAATGTCGGTAAGCCAGAGGAAGGTATAGTCACATGACCAAAAGCTTCAGCAGCGGGTCATCACATGACTCAGACCCGCGTCAGGAAACAGTTGTCCTGTTTCCTGACAGACCTTACCTAACCTATACCGCCACATTACACCTCACTTCTATGAAGGAACTTACATACCAAGTAAGGATACAGCAGATACGACTCCCCCGAGGACTGAGATAGCCACGGGGAGGACAGGCATGGTACGACCTCCAAGCAGGTACTCCTGAGTCGTCACCATTCCACGACTCCTGAAGGCGTTGAACACGCCGATACCTGCCGATATCACCAGCAGCATAGTGAAGATAACGTAGTCCACTGGGGTGAATGTCGAACTCAAGACTCCCTCGGTCACTGGAGGTTCTTCGGACCCTTCCATCCTGTGCAAGACTCAGAAGGCACTTCAAGGAGCGTCGCTGAGATGTCACAAGAACAACTGCTGATGTGAAAACTTGATTACGGAAGCTTGCTGTTGGAGATCTCGCCGTGTTCGTGCCTCGCAGTGAGGAGTTTTAAACGCAAGCTAACACAAGATTCGAAGTGTTAAAAATGACGGTACGGGATACAGTTAGCTGCTAAAATATTACTCTAGTTGCTTCTTGAACGTCTCTCTCTCTACTAGTGCACTTCTGGCAAGGTAACGTGGCGGAGTCATACCACTGCTTGCCAACATTGTGATGCGGGTCACACATTTTCCCCTAAATCACCAAGTAATTAATTATTAAATTAATGTGTGAATAAGAACAATAAAGAATTAAAATTAACTATATGGTAAACTGCCACCGCCTAGTGTTAAAGTTAACGGAGCTGACATAGGAAGCCTTTATAAATATGGAAACCGAACACTGAAAAAATAATTAGTGTGTGGAAAGAAGGCCAGGTATACCCCTAGAGTAGTAGCAGCAACAGTAACTTTGTGTAAGCAACAGACCTCACCCATACCAGGCGGCTGTGGTTCGTACGTCAGTTTGCGTGTGGTCAGTAGTAACATCTTGGTTTATCAGACCCTGATCCACCACGAGGCCTGGTCTCAGACCGGGCCGCGGGGGCGTTGACCCCCTAAACCTCTCCAAGTATATTCCAGGTATACCTAGCTTCTAACAAACCCCTTCCTCCCTCCCTCAGGGGTTTGTTCTGTTAGAAACCAATTGACTATCTTAATAATTCTCACAAAAAGTTTTCCTATAAAATGACGTATAGTAGACCATTGCATTGTAAAATAACAGGGGGAAGTAAAGCAATAACAAAGAACTACAGACCGATAGTGCTAACATTCCGTATCATAAAAATCTTTTAAAGGGTTCTAAGAAGCTAGATCGTCACCCATCAGTTACACAACCCAGGGCAACATGGGTTTAGATTATTATTATAATAAAAAAAAAAGCGCTAAACCACAAGGGCCATACAGCGCTGCACATGGGTTTAGAGCAGGTCGCTCCTGTCTATCCCAACTACTGGACCACTATGACAATTTCCTGGATGCTCTAGAACAGGGGCGTCGTAAGGGCCGCCCCGGGTGACACCATTTACGGGAGGACACCATAGATTATTATTATAATCAAGGGGGAAGCGCTAAACCCGTAGGATTATACAGCGCCCAGGGGAGGGGGATGTGGAAGGCATTCAGGCTTAATTCGGGGAACTGGAGCACAGATCCAATTCCCTAAATCAAGAGCCCCTCACCAACATCAAGGAACCTTCCATGAGGGGGGGACACCATAGAGCCTCTAAAGAATGTAACACTAATGACCAAAACCATGCTGCAGCAACCTAAGAGAAAAATCCTTCGTTTCTATATAGGCTATTATAAGATTATAGAGTACAAATAATCCTATATAGGGAAAATCACTGATTTTGATGTGATAGATGATTTTGCAGGATTGAAGGCAAGGAAATGAAATATCAAATTCTTTGAGATGTTAGATGTACTCAAGGTTAAATCGGAACTAGTTTTTTTTCAAGTTTTTTTTCAGTGTTGAAGATGAATAAATGTAGGATCTGTTGTCTATACTCAAAGTGGTATTTGAGTTTGTTTCCATAATATTACTACGATCATTTATTTTATCATTAATAAAGTTCGGTTTATGGCCTTTAAACGTTCTCATTGCTATACATTAGTCACTGGTCATGCAGCAGTGATGTAGATAAATTAGACACATGTGCAACTCTTGGGTATCTTTATTGAGGAAACGTTTCGCCACACAGTGGCTTCATCAGTCCATACAAAGGAGAATCTTGAAGAACAGGAGGAGAATGAGGTAATCAGTCCCTCAACCTTAAGTCGATGTGGTCAGTCCATCAATCTTGAATAGAATGATATATATATATGGATATATATATATATATATATATATATATATATATATATATATATATATATATAATATATATATATATATATATATATATATATATATATATATATATATATATATATGGACTGATGAAGCCACTGTGTGGCGAACGTTTCCTCAATAAAGATACCCAAGAGTTGCACATGTCTAATTTATCAACATGTCGGTTCTCTGAACCATTCATCTACAAAGCAGTGATGTAACTGGAGTCTACTACCCCTATCCCTCTGCCCTTAGATTTCATGGGGTGACTCCAAGATGCCACCCAGGGTGACACCAACCCTAGCGACGCCTAGATTTTGCCACAGAAGTGGCTAGTTTATTGTGCATTCCATATCCATCCTGTGGACGGTAGCGCAAGAGCATATGGATACACAAAAGGCCTAGGAACTAGGCCCCAAAAAGGTTAAACAGGTGTACATATTGTGAGGGAAAAGTAGGTGTAAGTGGGGTTAAGGTTGTTCGGCAACCAGGAACCATTAGTTACGTCGCGTGCACCCCCCCCCCCCTTCTCTCTGGGGGGCGGGGGCGAAACTAGTTCCTGGTGCCCGATTTGTTAGTTTTACCCTGGAAATTTTGACCTCCCTGGTGTGGGTTGAATTTTGGGAGTCATTCACTCCACTCTTCTCCTAATCAGTAGGGTGATTTTCCAGGCATCATGTTTTTTTCTTTTTTTTTTGCGGTTTTACGTTGTTTTTGGGCTTTTTCTTCTTTTCATTCTTAAATTTTAATTTATCAAATAGGGTAACCAAATTTATTTTTTTTATTACCGCTCTTTTCCGGGCGTGGTCTTCCGGGTAACGCCGATAAAGGAGAAAAGACGGTTAATAATACTTTTAACATTATTTGAACCCCGGCCCCCTTCCCTATTCTACTTGTGCTCCACCCAAAGGGTGGAGATTCCAAAACATGGGATTCCCATCTGCCAGGATCCAACTAAAAAACATCAGAGGAACTATCCAGGCCATACCTATCCTCCCCAACTAAAAGAATGAAGGCCATTTTTTTTATTATATTTAAATTTTAATTTAAAATTCCAAAAATCATTTTTTTTTTTTTTCCTAATTTATTTCTTTATTTATTTATTTTTCCTTTAAATTTCTTTTTGTTCATTTAAAGGGCGTTCCCGACAATGGGACCTTGCCAGGACCGACTCTTAAAGCAACATGCCTGAGGGTTTTCAACGGTTGGAGTATAACTTTTTAAAATAGAAAAGGGTGAGTTAGTTGAGGGGTCAAATCATTTTTGGGAGTCTGGTTGACTTCCCTTGTTTGGTTTAGGGTTTGGTTTAGAAGTTTTACCCATTTGTTGGACCGGGGAATTTGATGTAACCCCTCCTGTGTGAACCCTTGATTTTTCTTGTGAAGGCTATTTTTAGCCCCCAAGTGTATCCTTTGGGAAAATATTTTTTTTATTTTTTACTTTGGGAAGTTTAAAGTGGCGGCGGTTTTCCCCCCCCCCCCTTTTTTAACAGATTACGTTAATTTTTAAATTTTCAGTTGAAGTTGGGGCTTAAAATTTTTTTTTTTTACAAAAGGGTTCTTTAGATTTCTGGTTGAAACGGAAAGGAAATGGGATTTACTGGGCAAAGCCCTTTTTAGTTACACACTGCAAAATGGGTATTGAAGAAAAAGGAACAGGAAAGTAGTCGAGAAGAAAAAAAAAAAAGGAAAGACACCGAAGGAGAAAAAACAGTCGAGAAGAGAAAAAGGAAAGGAAAAAACTACTCGGGGAAAATAAAATGAAAAGGAAAGGATAGCTTTGAGAAGACAGAGTTCAGGCAAGAGGTAGCCCTTTAAAAGAAAGGAAATTGAGAAAACTAAGCAGGGGGTTAGAACAATCAAAGGGTTTGGGAAATTAAAACCAAGAAGATAAACTATCTAAACAAAAATAGATGAAGGGGGGGCTAGAATACCTTCCCCCAGAACCCAATATTAGGATGCCACAAAACCACCTTTCTCAGAACAAGATGACTAGCGGCATATATTACTCGATTCGAGAGTACTGCTACTCTCTGTGACTGGCCATCAGATTCTTGGGCTACTAGGCTTGGCTTACTACTGTCAGGTTCAGCATTAAACGTCTATTCCACTCTACCCTCTGATGTTATTTCTAGTTATAGCCTGCTGAAGAAAGCTATAACTTCTGGCTTTCAAAAAAACTACTCATCATTACAGGTCGGAGTTTAGACACATTAAAATAACTCCTAATCAAAATTATATGCAATTCTTAACACTTTTCAGATTATTTGATTCGTGGATTGAAAGTGCTGAGATTGACCACGATTTCGAATCTTTAAGAGAACCTGATGGTAAGAGATCAATTCCTTTCTTCTGTAAACTCTGACTTACGAATATTCATTAAAGAACGAAACTTTCATACGGCTGCAGAAATGGCACAAGCTGCTGATATATATGCGTGCGCTCATAATAACTACCCTAAAGAGCGTAGCAGATATAAGCCTGTTGTGCCTAAGCAATCGAGGGATCCAAACCCTCCGTACCTAAGAATTCCACGGCCTTCACAGTAAAATGTTTCAACTGTAATGAATGGGGTCATTAGGCGGCCCGACTGTCCTAGAAAAAAAGGTGAAAATGTCGGTAAATGTTTCACTGAATCAAACATAAACGCACCTTTTAGTGAAGGTACAGTCAATGGCATGAATGTGTCAACCATTCTTAGAGACACTGGATGTTCCTGTATTGTTATCTCATGTAAGCTTTTCCCTAAACTAGATTCTTAACGTTATAAGTCCACTAAGTTAACTGGACTATTTAGGAAGAAGCGATTCTTTTCCAACGTTCAGATGTTTCGTTAGGTGCAACTGGTTCTCAGGCATGGGTAGATAGATGCCGTAGTTGCCGATAACCTCATGTTATGTTTTGGTTGGGAACATACAAGGGGCTACTTTCCCATATGAGGAGGAACTGTTGGAATTTGGAGTTTCCAAGAAGGGTTGGAAACCTAATATCTCTGTTTCTTCACATATAGTTCCAGATGAGATTCAGTTGGTAACCTAAATCAGGAAGACTGGATGGTTACAAAAACTCCGGTAACACCTTTAGTAAGTCAGTCACTTGAACTGGACAACGTAGACGCCAAGTGGAAAAACTACGTGTGGCACAAATCTATACAACAAACCTAGACTCGATTAACTTCGTTACAGAGCTCAGTTCTAAGGTAAAACCTATACACCATTAGTTCTTTCCTAAGGAAAAGCCAATCGAGAGCTGTATCATATAGATTCTAGAGGGTTTCAATAGACTTGTCCTTTCCTTAGAGTATTCTCGGAAGTTAGCTTTAAATGGCAAGGGGGGACCCAGAGAGAAGAAATTTCTCTTACAAGGTTTGAGTTCAAAACTCGATCTTTTGTACAAGACTATGTGTCTGCGGACAAACCCAATGCGTTTGGTCGGAAGCCTGTTAGTCATTCAGCAGGATTGCGTGAAACCATTTTAATAGATTTCTCATGACTTGCCTGTTCTGGCCTTTTTCACCATAGGAAGACCTATAATAAAATCAAGGACCTATATTTCTGGCCTAGCATGTCGCTGACATTATAAGTACTGCTGATCATGTACGATGTCAACATTTCACGCAGAAGGGTTAGAACTAGGAGAGTTTTCCTATGGTTAAAGAGGCCAATTTTTTCTCTAAGTCCCTTTTGCAAGGGTTGCAGTAGATATAGTGGTCCTATCACACCTCGCTCATCAGGAGGTCATAAATATTATTTTAAACTATGATTGCGACTACGAGGTCCAGCTTCAAGAGGACGGTACCCTTAAAATCATTACCGTCTAGAAGTTCGCAGAAGCCTGATTTTCTATTTTTTCACGAGTAGGTATACCTCGTGAAATTCTGTCTGACAAAGGGGCACAATTTCACTTCAAGAATTAATGGAACACGTTTATCAAATTGTGGGTGTTAAACCTCTTTTCACTACCACCTTACCATCCGATGTGTATCGGAAGAGTGGAGCGAAAACATTGCCATCCTAAAAGTCAATATAAAAAAAAACTATGTAATTCTTACACCAACGGATGGCATAGAATTTTTTACTTGTGCTCTTTTCCGCAATGCGCGACGGAATTCCAAGTGATTCCCTTGGTTAGTCCCTTTCGAATTGCTTTAGGGAGACAAGCTCCTGGTCCACTATATATTTTGAATGAACTTTGGTCCAAAGATATCAAACCTGAGTTCAAAACGGCTATCAGTTCCTTGTAGATCTAAGGAAAGGTTGGAAGAAACCGCCGATTTGGTCAGTAAAATACCTAGAGATGTATATGGGAAACGTAACAAGACCTATTTTGACCATAAAAAGCTCCAAGCGTTACGTTTAATGTTGGTGATGAAGTTTTAGTTCTCCTACCTGACAAATCCACACAAATTGCTAATTACCTGGCGCTGACCCGTATAAAGTAGTGAAGGTCTGCAATATGGTGATTATATCTTTGGATGTCAAGGGTTAGAGAGAGAATGTATCACGTCAATATTTGAAACGGTACCATCGAAGAGAAGTTAATCTTTGCGTAAATGCCATTTGACGAAGATATACTTCTTTCAGCTTGGATTACAAGTGGTGATTCGTACGAATTGTAGGTTTGTATTATAGATGACGAGTCTTTTACAGAATGAAGAACTACTGGGGTATCTTAACCGCATGATCCCTCACCAAAGGGAGGCAAATGTCAACATTAACTACGATACTTGTCAAATAAACAAAGTTCAAGTAGTGCCTTTGTTAAATTCATTTTCTGCGGTATTCAGACGGTAACCAGGACTACCACCAATATTGTACCACAAGATTGAATTGTCGGATCATGAAACCAGTAGGCCGGAAAATCTACCCGGTTTTCCCGTTCACTTACGGAAAACTTTATGATAATGAGGTTGACAAAATATTTAAAAACTTAAATATCATTAGAACCTTCGAAGTCAGCTTTCTGTTCACAGTTGTTTATGGTAAAGATAAAACGGATAATTCTTGACGACTGGCACAAGATTTTCGTTATTTGAATACTATAACTAAATGGGATGCAGAACCATGCAAGTAATTGTCTCATGAAACCTTTGTAGTAAATTCCATGACTGCAAATTTCATTCTCGGAATTTAGACATCTCGCAAGCTTACCATAAGTGCCTTTACACCCAGACTCGAAACCATACACTGGCTTTCCCTACTCATAGAGGTCTAAATGAATACCGCACCATGCCTTTCGGCTTGGTTACCGCGTGGTGCCAACATTCATTAGGCTTATGGAGAATAGTTCTCTTGATCTATAGAATGTTTCAGTGTATTTTGATAATATTTATATTCATGACAAATGTCTGGGAGACCATCTTAAATACACTAGCGTTGTTTTGAAAAGAATATGAACTCTTGGGCCTTACAGTTTTTAAACCACTAAAGTGTTTTATTGGCTATCATAAGGTTACAATACCTTGGGTTCTGATCTCTGATAACAACTTTTCACCATTCATAACTAAGGGACCAAAGCTGTTTTAGAAAGTACTCCCAGCTACCAAAAAGTTATTAAGAAGTTTCCTTGGATCTGGATACTTTATGAAATTTCGTACAATCTAAGTTAAGCTTAACTTCCTCGGCGCCTTACGGACTATTTGAAAAAAAAGGGTGTCAAGGAACCTCTTAAGTTGTTCTGAGGAAAGCCCTCCAAAGCTTCGAAGAAATTAAGGGATATTTTCAAACCCCCCTACCTAATACTTACCAGATATTAATAAAATATTTTTTCTCGAACGATGCCTCCATTCTGGACTAGGGGCTGTACTACTTCAATATTATGAGGGAGACACCTTTCCAGTATCATTCGCCAGCTAAGAAGCTTCTGCCCAGAGAAGAAAGATATTCCACTGTGGAGAAAGAATGTTATGTTTAGTATGGGGTATAAGTAGATTTAAATACGACCTATACGGTAAACCCTGTTGTGCTTGAAAAAAGACACAAGCCACTGATGTTACTTGGAAAACTTTAAAGGGTCAAAATAGCAGACTCTTGAGATGGGCCTGGCTATTCAGCCTATTAAGTTTTAAAGTCGTTTATATTTCTGGCTCTGAAAACCTTTTCAGATTGGCTGAGCCGATGTTGTAGTTAGTATCTTTTACTCTGTTCGTTGACTTATTGACTCCGTCCATAAGTTTTGGAAGGGGGTATTGTGAGGGAAAAGTAGGCTGTAAGTGGGGTTAAGGTTTTGTTCGGGCAACCAGGAACCATTAGTTACGTCGCGTGCCACCCCCCCCCCCTTCTCTCTGTCGGGCTGGGGAGAAACTAGTCCTGGTGTCCGATTTGTTAGTTTCTACTACTGGTAATATTGACCTTACCTGGTGTGGGTTGAAGGTTTGGAGAGATCACTTCACCTTCCACTCTTCTTCCTAAATCAGGTAGGGTGATCTACCAGGGAGTATCCTGTTTTTTTCTTAATTTTATTTGCGGGTTACCAGTTAATGTTTTGGCATTTATCATTCTTTTCAATTCTTAAATGTTATATTTCATAATATGGGTAACCAGTTTATTTTCTTTTATTTACCGCTCTGTTCCTGGACGTGGTTTTCCAGGATAGACGCCAGATATATATAGAGAAGCAAGAGTGTTCACTATTCTCACGCTCACTCTTAACATTATTCTGCTACTACGGCCCTTACTATTCTACTGTGCTCCATCCAAGTGGTAGGAGATTCCAGAACACGGATTACCATCTGCCCAGGATAACCAACCTAAATAACTATCAGAGGACTAATCCAGGGCCATACATACTCCTGCCCAACTCAAAGAACTTGCAAGGCATTTTTTTTATTATATTTAAATTTATAAGTCAAAATCTAATCATTTTTCTCATTTTTTTCCTAAGTTATTTTTTATTATTTATTTTCCATTAATTCTTTTTCTTCAGTTGGGAAGGGCGTTCCATGACACATATGGGTTTTTTATTTTTCTACATATCTAAAGTTCACTTATCTGTTACATGCAAATTAGGAAATTTGCTTGTATATCTGGTATCTTATTTTCATTATTAAGATATCTTGACATGTCAAGATAAGATTTCGTTCGGATTTTTAACCCCGGAGGGTTAGCCACCCAGGATAACTCAGAAAGTTCAGTGAACGTCAATCAAGGACTGTTGATTTTTTTTTTCCCAAATGGGGATCCTCAATCGTGTCAACCAGATAGCAGACCACAACAGTAAACTAACTACCCTGTACCTACTTGCTGCTAGGGTTAACAGGACAAACAGGTATACGGAAACGCGTTTCGAAATTGTTTCCCACCCCGCCGGGTATCGAACCTGTGACCTCCATGTGTGAAGCGAGGCTTTAGCCACCAATTAAAAGCACATAGTGTCATAGAGAGTGACATATGCCTGATCACATAATTTCATGTTGTTTGATATCATCCTGTGTGTCATCCCCAGATCTGCCAGAATACTTGTAACAAGCCACTACATCAGTCAATCTGTTCACATTGCACGTTGCTCCATAACATAATTTATCTACGTTCATGTTATATAGTGGGTTATAGATCATAATCAGGGTGTCTGGCTAGGCATATCAACCTTTACATGAAGGGTAATCCAATTTGTGTGATGGGATCCATAGCAATGTTATTATTTCTTTGTCCCTGATTTTTGTGTATCTCTACCTGGCTTCTCCAATGAGCATGTTGTTGAGTCAATTTATATGAGTCAAGAGCCTCATGGATGGACATAGAATCAGTAATGATGATAGAGTCAAGCTCAGTGTCATAGGTTAGCTTTAGCGCCATTGGATTGCAAAAATCAGTTTGCAGTGTAGATGCCCAGTTGTTAATTCTTATGCCTAGTTCAACAATCTTATTATCGTTCTTAACTAGGGAGGTTTGGCAACAAGAGCAGATGCAGCCCTGCTAGAAGACTCCTATTTAGATCCATCAGTGTAAATAACTTGTGATAACTTATTACTACCAGCTGGGCCCAGAAATTTTTTCTTGAGCAGTTGCTTTAACAAGTGATTTAAGGGATTACTAGCTGTGTAAATTTTAGCACACCTTACATTCTTCATTTGTCGCATCAAGTTCGTGGGGGAAAAAAAATAGTCAAAGTTATTAAGGCAGTTAACCCGAATTTCTTCGGTAATATTTCTTAAGGTGTTGATATGATAAAGCTTAGGTTTTCCCCTTTTGACTTCTATGAGGTTAGTCAACTTTCCCACAAAATTTTAATTCTTTATATGGACTTTCCCTTTGCTATAATAATTTATTTGACTTGTAGCAGAAGTACAAAAACTTCATCCCCTGCTTAAAACTTCCTCTGACTTTTGGAATCAAAATAGGTTTTGTACTGGTCCATTGACAAGCTTAGATTTTTCGAAACTTTTGTCAGAGGTATCCTCAAGTTTGGTCTAAGGTCAAGGAGAAACTGATGAGAAGACTGAACCTCAGCACTCACCTCCTCCATTATCCATAAGTCATGAAGGATGGACAATGGGCCTCTGGCCTGTCTACCATAGAGAAGTTAAAAAGGGTGAAAACCCCAGAGTCACTGGGAATTTCCCCTCATGGCAAACAAAGCGCAGGGTAGTAACGATGCCACTTCTTAGGTTTAAGGGACAAAGTTTCCTTAAAATGGACTTGATGAATCGAATGCTGGCGCTCAATCCTCCCATTACAGCTGGGATGATAGGGTGTGGTGAAGAGGGCTTCACTCCCAGCGTTGGTATAGACGTTGCTTTTAAGTCAGATGTGAATTGTGCCCCACGGTCAGACAAAATTTCTCTAGGGATGCCCACTCTGGAGAAGATGGACAAAAGGGCTTACCCAAACCTCTGTAGTGGTTATGGTCTTTAAGGGTATGGCTTCAGGGAAACTCGAACCATAATCGAAAGGTACCGTAAAGACTGGCATTTTGACCTTAGGTACTCGCCGGTACCTCGGGAGGATGACATTTGGCAAACTTTACACGATCTGAAATAGGTAGTGATATCTGAGGACATTTTTGGCCAAAAATAGGTTTCCCTAAATTTTATTTAAGGTTTTACGATGCGAGAAATGTCCCGGGCACTGGCAGGTTATGAGCCATTTTAAGAACAGTCTCTCTGCATTGACTTGGACAACTAAGATGGAATAGTTATTTTCATCTGAATTTAATTTGAATACTGACTTGTACAAGATACCTTTTATATATTCAAATTTATATGAAAGCTTTTCCTTTGGATAACTTGATTTTGTTTAGCGGCATTATGGCAATTTGAAGAGAAGGGCAATTACGTTGTAAAATTTACAAAGGAGTCCTTCGATTTTATCTAAAGGCTTAAAGTCAGGGAAAATCAAAGGATGGATAGTAGAAACCGGGCTTTGGTCTGAGCCCTAGTCAAGACATTTATGGTATCAGAGGTGATTCTTCACTTTCATCTAACAAGTGAACCGGTGATCCTAC
Source organism: Cherax quadricarinatus (assembly GCF_026875155.1). Lineage (NCBI taxonomy): Eukaryota > Metazoa > Arthropoda > Malacostraca > Decapoda > Parastacidae > Cherax > Cherax quadricarinatus. Next base: position 894 of record NW_026510485.1, on the reverse strand, counting down.
TACCTCGCTTTCGAGAGTAGCATCACTGGTTTTAATCCACATGAATTCACCCAGACATTGTATCATCTGAACTTTCGAGGACCTTCTCCGACTCTACAGGAAGAGGATCTGAAACACTTATGTCCATCTTTGGTGATGAAAGGTCAACCTCAGAAGGAAGAATGGCACCTTTTACATTACTATTGTACGGAGCAAAAGAAATGATGGGAGCTAGTTTCGGCTTCAGACCAACCTGTGGAAAACCCTTTAGACCTAATGTAAAAACGGATGGTAGGAAAAATGTCTGTAGGCCCAAGTAGTCTGAAAATATAGCAGAGGAATGAGTTTTTTAAGATTAGGGAACAGCTTATCAGAAATGACTTACATGTGCATCCGTGTCTCGTAAAATGGTAGATACATTAGTCCATTAATGTTCCTGAGCAGAAGGGTGCTTGGTCATTACAGTCTTTAAAACATCTTCCAACTTTTTGGACCTTCTTAGAAGGACAATCTGGACGTTATGTCCTTAACACCACCAAAAAGACAAACAGGAATAAAAGAAGTCATTTTACTTTCCACTAGAGGCTTTGATTTCTTAAGGTTGATGAACCCCTTTCCTTGGGTTCAATCCCTTTAGGTCTTTATAGGGGAAATTTTGAGCCTCAGCATACAGGTCAGCAGCCTCAGCAACTTCCTCAGCTTTAATCAGGTTACGTTCTCTAATGAATGTTCGTATCTGGTGGGAAGAGCTGTCAGGAACTGGTCAGCAACCATGAAGTCTCTAAGGATTCATAAAAATGTTCAATTCCCGATCCTATCCAAAAATTGAACAAACGAAAGGTTTTCCGTAAAATGTTGAAAGTTCTGGCCCGGCTGTAAGGTGGGTTTATAAAATTTTCCTGTAAGAATTTGTGG
>NW_026510484.1:0-14239 GCF_026875155.1 Cherax quadricarinatus | reverse complement strand
GCCTTAAATAGTTGGACTTACGCAGAGACAGAAGGGAAAATGAGTGAATTCTAAGACCCAGATGATCTTTGTTTAATGGTGAAACCAGACTAAGAGCCGCACCCAAAAAACAAATTATTTGTGACCGAGACTTAAAATATGGTCAATTCAAACATAGTAATAAACCCTAACACCACATGACTAAGAGAAGGCATTAAATGGACATGCCCACGCACTTGCCCAAGGCCCAGACTCGTGGAACTCCAGGTTCATAAAGAACTGCAACAAACTCCTGTTACGTGCCTTTAGCAGTCTATGGAGAGGGAGTAGCATGGAGATGGGGGCCATCAAAGAATAGATATAGCCTTCTCCAGAAAGGGAACATTTAAAGAAATAGCAAAGAATTACAGACCAATAGCACTAATGCCTCGTATCATTAAAAATAAATTGAAAGGGTTCTAAGAAGCAAGATCGCCACCCATCTAGATAACCATCATTTACACAACCCAGGGAAAACATGGGTTTAGAGCAGGTCGCTCCTGCCTGTCCTAACTACTGGACCACTATGACAAGGTCTTGGATTCTCTAGAGAAAAACAAATTGCAGATGTAGTATACACAGACATGCAAAACCCTTCGACAACTGCGACCATGGTGTAATAGCGCAAAAAAAAAAAAATGCGTGAAAAAGGAATAACAGGGAAAGTTGATTAGATGTATCTATAATTTTCTAAAAAAAACAGAACACGGAGTAATCGTAAACAAAGTAAAGTCTGAGGTGGCACAGTGAAAAGCTCTTTTTTCACAAGGACAGTGCTCTTTCCCAACCTGTATACCCCCCGTGCAAATAAATCAGGCTGCAGTATAATGCAGCAGAGAATGAGCAAAGATCTGTTGAAACGGTATACTAATGCACACAAGAAGTGCACTCTCATTAAAATTTTCATCAGGCAAGCGATCAGAAGAATGTAACAGCACATAGCCTGAAACGGGACACATAACAGCTGAGTAACCCCACACTACTGGGGAAAAACTGGGAGAGCAAAAACTGGAGCTCTCCATGATTATCCCTGAGGCCACAAATAGGTATGCCGACATTTAGATGCGATAAAATCTACGGGCTAGTAGGGTCAATGAAGTCAACGTGTAGAGGCAATGGAAGTGTGTTAAACAAGGAGGATCTGGATGCTGTGAAGGAAGAGTGCTGCAAGGGTTGTGAAAAATAAAAAGGAACAGGAGGAGGTGCACTGGTGTCCATTGAGGGTTTCGTCTCCATAATATAATCAAGATCGTGTCGAGTGTCTGGGCGGACAAGGAAGACGCCGATACCATGACTTAAGAGACAAATAAGAGAGAGTAAGTAGAGATCGAGGTGACTATGGAGAGAACCAAAGAGGTCTGAGAGGGAAGGGGAGTATGAACCTGGAGTGATGCGCTGGCAGGGAAGAAGAGTTCTGCAGTGGAACAGAAGAGGAAGGAGGCTGGAAGGGGACTGGGGAAGAAGTCTGGGGGGGCACAGGAGAAGAGGTACCCACACGAGGGGGGTGAACCCCCACCTTCATGTGAGAGTTAGAAAGGGGGTGAGAACTAGACACCGAGGCCGAAAAGGGAAAAATGTTGGGGAACTGTAGCACTGGGGGAATGCAGAGAGACATGGGCTTAAGAGACTGTTTCAACTTCACAGGTGATAGGCGTGAAGATGCAGTCGTGGGGAAGGCCTTGCAGACTGAGAAAATAGAGGTTGAGGGAATATGAAGTAGAGGTAGAAAGAGGTAAGGAGGTGGGGGTTTCAGAGGGTAAAGCCGCAAACAATTTGAGACAGGGGTAAAACCCAGAACAGACAGCACCAGAGAAGCTTGTAGGCGGGGAAACCCACCAAGATTGGAGGCTCCCTAGCTATTCAGGAATAAGGAACCCCGGAAAGATATCCTGAAGGCAGAGCGAGAGACAACCGTAGCATATGTAAGGCCTTCAGACAATGGATTTCAAAGTTCATTAAGATATACCTGGCAACGGAGGGAAAAAGAAGGGTGAGCTTCGATGCAATTAAGACAAGTGGGGGGAAAAAACTGCAAGATGTATTGGCATGATTCGCTGCATCGCAGACTGGGTACTCCACTGTGACCCGCAGTATTTAGCTGGATGTCCGAAGCGCCAACCATTCAAAAGCTGTTGGGGTGTGGGACCACTTTATGGACTTCTAGGCGATGTTCATGATATAAACGGAGAAGGGAGTTTTAGACAGTCGCGGTTAGTGGCAATGTTACTGGGAAAGCACCTCTAAACCCGTAAGCGGGCAGGACACATGTATCCACTTCGAGAATTGAAAGGTTCTGAAGGGCTAATTGCTCTTAAAAAATCATCACTGCCAGACAGAAAATCACACTGTACAAATGGTAAATTTGAAAAGAAACCCCCGTACCACTGCAAGAATTGAAAATATCGTGCTTGTGAACTGTTTTTGGGAACACTATTCCCAAAGGAAATAAGATGGGAAAGATCATGAGCTTTGCCTGCATTCTGAACAGTACGATGCGCGTGCCACTCTGAAAAGTGTCTAAGGAAAATATTGTGGCCAAAGGTGTTGTAAAAGGGCTTTCCCGATACTCGGGTTTGGGAAAGTTTTTTCAGTTGAAGATGTGGGCTGAAAGGAAAAGAATTTATCCATGTGTCTTGAAAAACATGGTGTCTAAATGAAGTAGGTTTTGTGTAGGTTTTTTTTGGGTTTGGGACTGAGAAAAAATAAAAGGAACATCACCCAAAAGGTCGGGAACTTTTTGGCCTAGAAAAAAAAAAACCCGTGGGCGGCCGGGATTGAGGCAGGTGAGCGATCAAAAAACCCCATTGTACCATTTTTGGGGAAGCTAAAGGCATATTTAAAAAATTTTCAAAGGGCAGGGGGGTTACTACAAGAACGGGAAAAGGCCTCGCCCCTGGGCGGTAACAAACCCTTCCAACGGGGGTTTACGGGTTGAGGGAAAAAAGTCGGGAAAGAAGGGTCCAAAAATGAACCCGGTTCAAAACGGGGGTGAAAGTAAAAAAAAAAGGGTGGGAGGAGGGGTCGGGAAAAAAAAAATTAAAATGGGCGGTATTTTCCCTTTATTATTTTAAAAAAAAAAAAGGAAAAAAAAAAGGAGAAAAAAAAAAGGAAGAGGGAAAATGGAGGGACAGTTACAAAGAAGGCTCAAAGGGTCAAAAGTTCCTTTTCCACCCAATGAGGACCTAAAAACCCCCACCAGTGAAGATGCAGCGTAAAAACCCTGTATATTTTCCCCTTCTGAAAGAATATGGGTGCCCCGGGAAAGAAACCTCACTTTCCACGAGTCCCTTTGGCAGACAAAAAGAGGGTGGTCGGATACCCCCAAAAAAGCAAAAAAACCTGCTCCCACCTCCCAGACCCGGGCGGGCGCCTTGGGATGCCCCCATCACCTGCAGGACCCCCCGCCCCCCCCTAAAAAAACCCGGGGGAAGGGAAGCAAGGGGCCCCCTCGATCGCCCGGGTTCCACAGCAAACTACAGGGACCCCGAAAAAACCCCAACGGGGGCGGGGAAAACCCCCTGTCCCCCCTTTTGCCCCGACCGGGGAAAACGGTAAGGGGCCTTTAAAGGGGGGGGAACCCCAGAGGATTCCAAAGGGGGATGGGGGAAAAAAAGGGAGGGTTTTGGGAGGGAGGGGGGGAAAAGGGGAAAAAAGGGGGAATGGGGGGGATAAAGATAGGTAAGGGGGTTGGGGGGAAAATTAGGTTCAGTCTGTGGAAGGAACCAAAAAATCAAATTTCCCTAGCCCAAAGACCCTTTACCAGGGCCAAGGACCCCCCTTGAAGGCGATATAAGGGAAAAAATTTCCAGTAACCATTTGGGTTTTTTTCTTCCTTCCCCTCCCCCCCTACCCATTATGCATACAGAAAATTGACTAAGGGCCCGCAACCCTTTTTCGTAGTTTGATACCCCTTAGAAACAAGAAAAAGGCAGCAGAGAACCCAAATTTAAGACTATTTCCTTCCCCCCAAAAAAAAAGCTGCTATTGACAACAAATAAAATAGCCTATGACCCGCATTTACAGTTTTAAGAAAAAATAAAATGGGAAAATCAAGGCCCCACTGAAACTGAAGGACCAGGAGGTAAGGGGCCCAAAAACAGTTTTAAGAGTGGGCCCCCATCACTTCACAGCGTGGTTTGGGGTTTCTTGGATTGGCTGGTTTTAACCAAAAAATATTTGGGTTTAAAAGGGTTGGGGCCCCTTATCCCTTAACCCTTTTGCACCTGGTTTTGCTGGTTGGGAGACAGTCTATTGGGGGTGTGACATAGCCCGAAAAAAAAGCAAAAATTGGGAAACCCCCCACCGAAAAAGGGGGCTCCAATAAGAAAAGGGTAGTGTGCCACCCTGGGAAAAATAAAAAGGGGAATGCTTTTTCCCCTCAATTTTCAAACTCATTAGGTAGTGTTCAACAACAAGAGAATTTTTTAATTTTGGGCCCCGAAATTTGAGTTTGGGGAGGCGGTAGGGGGAGTTTTGTGTGGGTTTAAGACACTTCAGACAAAGCAAAATGTCCACTTTTTAAAAAAAAAATTTTGGGGCCCGATAAACTCAAAAAATTTCCCGTTTTTACCAAAAGTGTAAAAAAAAAAAGTTTTTTTACCTGGGGGTTTTCCCAAACATTCCCAAAAAAGAGTGGGAGCCCGAAATTTTCTTTGCTGGTATATGACATGGTGAGGTTGTACAGTTTTCAGGCCCTAAGGGGCCAAAATTTATCAGACGTGTTTTCTTGTTCTTTAGTGGGCTGAGGTTTCGTCAGTTATTGTTTGGGCCCAAAGAAGGTGACCACATATGACGTACTAGACAGAAATTTCGTTCCCAAATTTTTTCCCCCCAAGTTCCATGGCCGGATCTTTTTCAAAAGTGGGGTAGGGGTCAAATTTATAAGGGCCCGTATTTGGGTGTTGGGAGTAAACCACAGAGTGAAAATCCCTTTTCCCGTAGGGTTCGGTAATGGTTTCCCCAAAATTTTGGAGTCACCCAATCATTTTATCCCAGCCCGTATAAATGGTTTGAACCCCAAAAAAGGAGGAACCCGGTTTTGGCCCCCCCGGGAAAAACACCTTGGATGCCCCGTACCAAAAATTAAAAAGCCCCCCCTTTAAACCCTTTCTGGCCCAAAAAAGCTTTTTTCCACAAACCCCCCTATAAAAAACCCAATAAACCCAAAAAAAAACTTTTGCCCGGGGCCCTTCTTATCCTGAGGAAGGGGTAATTTATAATCAAAAATTTCACGAATTTAGGTGCTCTGTCCCACTCCCTACTTTATGATTTTAAAAAAATAAAATAGGATTGGCCAAAAAAAATTTTAGCTGAGATTTTTGAAAGTTAAATATTTTGTTTCCCTAAAAGGGGATTAAAAATGGGACATATTAAAAAACTAAAAATATATCTTTAATAGGCCCCCAGCCTTCAAGTCCTTTAATAGCTTGATGGATAAATTTTTTCTAGAGTGTGGTAGCGAGTTTTGTGCCAAATGGAATTTTGAAGGCGAAAACCCCTTCCCTTTACCTGATAGTAACGTTTAAGGGATAAAGTTGGAAATGAAAGGGCCCTTTTAAACAAAAAGTCCGAATGTTCAAACGTGGAAGGGGTAAGTATCCGGTTCTGTTGCCCATTCATCTTACAGTTTTGGTACTCCCTAAATCTTCCCTAATTTTTTTAAAAGAATGCATGGTGAACCCCATGGAGGGAGGGTTCTCCAAATTCCCTATTCTAATTAAAAATTCCTGCGAAGTACCCTTTGTTTTTCGGATTAGCTCGTGGGAGGAGTTTAATAGGTTTAGGTTCTACTTCCACAGTTGAAAAAGAAGGTTGCACTTTTCTGAAAACACCCAAAAATATTGGGATAGGTTGGCATAAGGTGGTTTCTCTTGGTGTTTGGAACCCCAACATTATGGGGTGAAACCTGAGGATGGCCCTGTTAGGAAGCATCATATTTGAACCTCCGAATTTTGTACGGGAAAAAATTGGGGTATCCACAGGTGGAAAAAACCCTTACGGGGATTGGGTGGCTAACGAAAAGTTTAAGTGATTAAGGAAGTTTACCCACAGGGGGTTCATAGGGGGTTTGGGGAGTACATTTTTTGAATCAATTTTTTTTTATTGCTTGCTTTGGGTCTCTAACTTGTTTTTTAAAAGGTGTGAAGACACAGGTTTGGGCCATATTTTGTCTCCTGGGTTTTTGAAGGAAATTTAAAAGTTTTGTCTACCTCTGCTTCATGTTGTTTTAGGCGTTTTTAAAGTTGGCCTTTGGCAGCTGAGGGCCACATGAAAATCTTGATGTGGTAGAAAGGTTTTTTTGTAGGTTTTCCCCAAAACCCCCCCCTTCCCTTTGAGTACGTTGTAGGGGTGCTTCACTTTATCCCAAAAAAATCAGCTTAAAAGAAGGTCCCCCTTGATTTCTGTACAGTTTCTCGCACTAACAGCAACAAGGGAAGGTGTATACCCCCTGTAAAAAAAGGATTAAAATACGTACACCTAGTTTTTGGGTTTTTTTAGTGAAATTGTTCCAAAGGCCTTGGGATGAGAATGATGGGTATGGACAATTTTTAATTAATTCCTGCCATTAAAGTTCTTGAATGTTTTTGCTGAAAAATTTGGGTCCCCCTGGTCACTCTGGACAGAGTGGGGAATCCCAAAGTGGAAAATAAACTTAATGGAATTGCCTGGTGTTTATATCAGTTTTTTGTTACCTATTTTGGTTTTTTTGGTAATGGTCCCCCAAGCGAAAATTTAGGTAAAAAAAATTAAGTAAGTAAGTAAGTAAGTAAGTAAATTTATTAGGTTAACAAACAGTTAATGAATTTATACTTCAGCGTATGTTAGAGAACGGGGACCCCCCCAAAAAAGTCAGAAAGGGGGCTTTTTCATTGGGGTTTTTTTCCTTTATTATTATAAATAAAGGTTTAATATTTTCTTTTTATTCTTAATGAAGATAACATCTTATTATCTCAAAAAAAGTTATCTATACACGAGGGTCTTTAAAGACTTCTACAATAGGGAGGGTAACGACTATTACAATCGGGGTCATTACTGGGGAAAAGGAAAAAAATTTACCGTATTTTAGCTAGAAAATAAAAAATTCATTCCCCCCCCTTTCTGTTGTTTTTTCATGACACTTTTTGGCAGTCTTTTGAATGGTTTTCAAGCTATGACTGGCCTTGACATTTGTGGGTAGTCGTTTTCCTTTATTGTGTTTAAAAAGGTTTTTGAACCCGGGCCCTCTGATTTGGGGGGTACTACAAAGTTGTGCTCTTCCCCCTATTTTATTTGTTGCTTTGGTTCCCCCCTTTGACAAAACTGACAGCAAGATTTTTTGGGCATGTTCGTGAGATTTTATAAACTTGTTTGCTTCAGTTTTTTCTCTGTTTTAAAATTTCAGCATATCCAACTGCTGAAATTCACTGGCCTAATGTTCTCTTGGTCCCAGCCCCCGGATGAATCTTTCGTTTTGTTTGGGTGATTTGCAGTTATCTTTCAGTTTTTTTTGTCAAGGCAGAGTCCAAGAAGGCAAGCGAAAATCCAATGGCTTGTTAAAGGTAGACATGGGTCCTGGAGCCTCAGTGGTGACACTGTGCTTGTTATAAGGAACTTCCCCTGGCATTCGCTTTTTTACTACACTGTTCCCTATAAATTCTCCTGCATGCAGGGGGTCAAAGGGGTTCCCAAATTTTTTAAATGATGAAACCAAGTGATGGACCCCCCCTTACACTGACATTAAAAAATTTCCTTCTCAGTTTTGTTTCTTTCCCCCCAAAGAGAATGGCTTCTTTTTCCCCCGGTGAAATGATATTTTGTTGTTTCTAACCTTTTGCTGCGGACTCCTTTCCCATTTTTTAAAAAACATCAGAAAATATCTTGGGGTCTTTCCCTTGTCCAAAACAGGCACTGTCATCGCATACGTAGGAGTTTGCACTTGACACTGATAGGCATATCTTCTTTAAACATAAGAAATAGTAAGGGACCAGAATACTACCTTGGGGAATCCACTTTTTTTCGGGGGTTTGATTCCCTTTTGTTTATTTTGATATTTGTCTCCCGTTGCTAAGGTAGGGCTTAAACCCGTCTACAGAACCATACCGTAGCTTGAAATTTCTTACTAATATATTGTGGTTTTACAGTATCGAAAGGGCCCTTTTTAGGTCTAAGGTTAATACCTATGAGGTTCCCCTTTTTACATTTCAGTTCTAGGTAATCCCCCAGATTAATAAGGGATCGGTTGAGTAGGATTCTAAAGCCCGATTGATAGTATGGAGAATGCTGTTGTCTTAAGGTACTTAATACGGAAACACCGCCCCCTCCGAATTTTAGATTTTTTACTGAGTATCTAAAGGCTATAGTTGTTACATCAGACCTATTATTTTTCTTGAAGATGGGTAACTTGCCTCCCTTTAACCCTCGGGACGGTATTAGTGGTGATGATGATTTTTTATGTGAGCAAAAGGGATTTAAGTTCAGAAGCACCTCTTATTTGGAACTTTTGACGGGTGTTTGGGCCTGTGCTTTAGTTGGGTTTAACTGTTGTTCTTTTTGAATGAAGTCATGAGATACACTTATAGTTGACAATTGTTTGGGGTTTCCCTTTTTGGTATGTATGTTTTAAACTTATCAGAGTCTGGTTAAAGGTATTGATGCAGCTGGTAGTTTACTTACTAGTGTTGATGCAAAAGACGTGTAGTAGGAATTAAAGAATTTTCACCTTGATGTTTTGTGGATACCCCATTTTCGATGTGGTACTATGTTAGAACTTCTACTGGCTTATGGCTATACCCCAAATGTTTTAGTTTTTGCCCGAGCTTTTTGGGGGTTTGCTTATATTCTTCAATTTTTGAGCAATAGTGCTTTGCCCTTTTCTCCTTTTATAAGCCCCTTTTACTTGTTTCCCCACCCTTTGGAATTTTAGTGCTGCAATATCCTGTCTGTTTGCTTTAAAAACTTTTTAGCAGCGGTCTCTGAATTTTATTATTAATATCTTTAAATTCATCCGGGGTTTAGTTCTTCGTTTAAACCTAACCTCTTTAATGGTGCAAATTTTATTTAAAAATGGTAGTGAACTTGTTTTGAATTTTTTCCCCGGATCGTTTTCGTCCGTTTCACTTGTTTTTGCCAGCAAAATTGGTACCTATTTACCCGTGTTTCTTTATTAGTTTCTAGTTGACCCCATTTTTATTGTCCTGTGTAGGCCCCTTTCCCATCCCTAGTGATTTTTTCCTGGTGCAGTAAAATGAAAATGATCAAAAACCTGTGGTAAAGGCCTGACTGGCTAATGTTTCAGCGCGGTTGCAGAGTATTGGTTAAATTAGGGTGGCTGAGAACTGAGTGATCGGGTTGGTTTATTATTGTTGGGGTAGTTTTAATCCTAGAAATTTTTTTTTTTACCTTTTTTGCATAGCCCGTTATTTTGTTGCTGAAAACAGATATTGAAAATCGCCAGTATTATGTTTCGCAAAATTTCTTTCAACTCCGGACAAAACTTGGAAAAGTTTTAAGAATGGTCCCGGGGAGGGGGGGCGGTAATAGTTCCTACTAAAGGGGGGTTTGGTCTTGGGAAGCAGACTTCAAACCCTAGAACTCCAGTTTATTGTTTTTAAACAGGTATTGGGGTTGTAAACTAAGTCATTTCTAAGTAGGGACATACTCCACCGCCCCTTTTTGTTCTATCTAAGGTTTTATATTGTAACCCTTTTATTTTGACCCCGTCGTCAGTCACCCTTTTTCCCCCCAAGATTCAGAGATGGTTTTAACGCCCCCCTAATTTTGTTGCTAGAACCTAATTCTGCCAAATTTTGGGAAGAAGTGTTTTCATTGAAAGAATAAAGTTAAGGCCCGTTTTCTAAAACAATCATAATCATAATATATGCAATGGGTCATTTGTATTAAAATTGGTAAATCAATGTCATCACTGCTTCCATCCAAAGGGTTTGGGGTGAAGTGGTGCAGGTCTAGTGTAGTGCCGGCTTTCTCACTTGTGAGTAACCGGAACGGGTGTAACCTGCCATCTGTTCTTATACTTGGCCAATAAAAATGTTTTAAGTCTATTTAAAGGGTTTTAGGACCCCCCAAAAATTGCTAAGGAAGAATTTTGGAACTATTTTCAGAATCTGAGTTCTGAAATTTGGTTTTTGGAAAAATACCAGTCTATTTGGTTGTAAGGGTTTCCCCCACCTGCTTACCCTTTTCTGAACTTAGAGAATTATTTTTAATTTCATTTTGGTTGGGGATTGGGGTTAGATTCGCCAATGGCGCTTTAAAAACGGAGGTTAGAACCCCCTTTTTTTTTTCACTTCTAGAAAGGACTCCCCCGGCATAGGAAAAAATTGAAATCCTGAGACTCCAGAAAGGGAAGGCAGAATCAAGGACTTTTTCAGGGGCCAGTTTTCCGTAAAATAAAATTGGGGCCGATTTCAGTCCCCCCCAAGATGGTCGCATTCTTTTTAGAATTTTTTTGGGGTTGCCCCGGTTATAGCCCAAAAAAAATTTTAAAAAAAAAAAAAAAAAACATCGTTTTTTTCAAAAGGGAAAAAAAACCTTGGTTTAAATACCCGGAGGAAAGGTAATAAATATTTTGCAAAGGTTTAAAAAAAAGGTAACCCTTTAAAGGAAAACCCCGAAAATACCTTCTGGGTTTTTTTAAGGGGGAGAGGGAATAAAAAGGGTTTTAAAAATATTTTGAAAATTTTTTTAAGGAAAATTTGTTTTTTTGTAAGAAGGGGCACAATTTATCCTTTAGTTTTTAACTTGGGGGAAATTTGTTTGGGAGGCTGACTCGTAACTTTAAACCCCTTGCTGTTTAAAAACAATTTTTTCCTAATTTTTTCCCGCAGAAAAAGGGAAAAATTTTGGGGGGTTTTTTTCGAAAAAAAAAAAGTTTTGGGGCAAAAAATTTTTCCCCAAACGTGAGGCTAATGGGGCTCTGTGGGAGAGGGCCGGGAAACCGTCAACCTTCTACCCAAACCCCAGTCCTCAAAATAAATTTTCCCTTAATAAAAGGAACTTCCCCCAAAAAAAAGAAGAAAGGAAGGGAAAAAAAAAAGAAAAAGAAAAAAAAAAAGGGAAAAGAAAAAGGAAAAAAAGGAAAAAAAAAAAAGGAGGAAAAAAAGGAAGGGGGGGAAAAGAAAAAGGGAAAGAAGGGGAAGGGGAAAAAAGTTTAAGGGAGAGGGAAAAAAGGGAAAGAAATTTTTGAAAAGGGGGAGGGAAGGAAGGGAAAAAGGGGGGGGGGAAAAAGGGGAGGAAGGGGAAAAAGGGGAGGGGGAAAAGAAAAAAAATTTTTTTAAAAAAAAAAAAAAAGGGGGGGTTTTCCCCCCGGCGGGTTTTGGGGAAGCAAAAAATCGTTTTGGGCGGGGGTTTGGGCCTCGCGGGGCGGGGGGGGCCTTTGGGGCCGGGGCCGGCCCCGTCCGGCGGCAAACCCCCTGGGCGCGCCTAAAGGGGGCCCTTTCCCTTCCCCGGGGGCCCCCCCCCGGGGGGGGGGGGGGGGGGGGGGGGGGGGGGGGGGGGGGGGGGGGGGGGAGGGGTGGGGGGGGGGGGGGTTTGGGGCGGGCAGGCGGGGGCCACGGGTTTTGGGGTTGCCACTGGAAAAAGGGGGGGGCCCCCCTCGGGGCGGAAGAAGGTTTGGGGCCCCTTTTTTCAGGGTACCCTCAGGGGGACATGGAAAAAAAAACTGGCCCTTCTGGGAGCCCCCTTTCTGGAAAAATTTAATAAACTTTTAAACGGGACATCCCCAAAACCGGGAAAAAAAATTAATTTTTATATTGGGGGGGGAAACATTCCCAGGGGAAAAATTATAAGTTTATGGGGGGGGGCACCGGGGGAGAAATTTTTGGGCAATAGGGGGGCAAACGGATCAATGGGTTTTGGGGGAAGGCCATAGGGAATAATGGATTTGAGCAGCCTGGTAGTGAACCCTTTAATTATTTTTAACCCCGGATGTGTGATCCTGCATAACTTTTGGGGAATTTTTGGAAAATTTTGCACCTGAAAATTAAGGAAAAAAGTAAACTAAAATTGGTCAAAATGGCTTGTAAGGGTTTGGGAAAATAGAAAAAATTTTACTGTTAAAAGAAATATAAAACCCGTTAAAGAAAACCCATAAAAAGATTTTTTTTTTTTTTTTAAAAATTTTTCAATTTTTTCAAAATTCTTCGTGGGTTTGGTAGTTTTTTACGGGGGGGGATTTTTAAAAAAATTTATTTTTCCCAAAGTTTCCCCAAAAAATTTATAAGCAAATGAATTTTAAACCAATGCCTTTTTTTTAAAAAGAAAAAAAAGTTTTAAGTTAAAAAGGGAAGTAAAAAATTTCAGTTTAAAAAATGGAGAGGAGGTATTAAATGGGGGGTTAGAGGTATTTGGGAAAATGGAGGGGAAAATTTTGGGAAATTTTTAAATGTTGTGAAATGGGAAATGTGTTTTGTGTATAGGGAAAAGGGGGAAAAACATCTTTAGGAATGAGAAACCGTTTTGGGGTTGGGGAAAATTCGTGGGCAGTAGGTAAAATGAAAGGGGGTAAGGGAGCCGGGATTGATGGATAAAAAGAAAGTTAAAAGCAGGTGGGGATAAAGTTTGGATGGTTGGGGCATTTTTAATAAAGTATGGAAGAGGGTTTAAGGTACCCAGGGGTTGGCAGAGAGCAGCATAGTTCCTTTGTATAAAGGCAAAGGGGCAAAAAAAAAGGCAAAAAAATTTTAGGGAAAAGTCTGAGTAACCTGGTAAAATGTTGGTAGGTTATTATTTAAAAAAATTAAGAGTTTAAGACGGAGAATAGGGTAGCAGTGAACAAGGAGGCTTTTGGAAAGGTAGGGGGGGGTGGACCGGTGTTTACAGCGAAACAATAAAAGAACATATTTAGATAAAGGGTAAAGAGGTTTTTTGTGGCATTTATGGGTTTGGAAAAGGTATGACAGGTGGGTAGGGGGGAATTTGGGAGAGTTAGGTGTAAAGGTTAGGAAAGGAGGTTACTGAAAACAGGAAGAGTTTTTGAGGATAGTGAGGCTCAAGTTAGAGTATGTGGAAGAGGGGAATTATTTCCCAGTAAAGTAGGCCTTAGACAAGGGTTGTGATGTCCCTGTGTTTAAAAAATTTATGTGGGTTTTAAAAGAAGTAAATGCGAGAGGGGCTTGGCAAAAGGCGTGGAGTTAAAAGAAAAAATCACACATAAAATGGGGTTGTCACAGTTGCTCTTTGCTGTGACACTGTGTTTGGGGGATTTTTGAAAGAATTGCAGAGTTGGTGGGTGAATTTGGAGGTTTGAAAAAAAAAAAATTAAAAGTAAATACAGGAAAGATAAGGGTTTTGAGGGTAAAAAGATTAGGGATGAAAGATTGGATATCGATTGGAGGGGGAGAGTATGGAGGAGGTGAATGTATTCAGAAATTTTGGGAGTGGGGTGTCAGCAGATGGGTCTACGAAAGATGGGTAAAAATAAATTGATGAGGGGGAAAAAGGGGGGCGGTTTTACTTGGGTCTGTGGAGAAAAAGAATTTTGTCCTTGGGGGCAAGAGGGGAAATTTTAGAGTTAGTTTTACCAAAAGCCCTTTTTTGGGTGTGAAGCTGGGTGACGAAGTTGCAGCGGGAGAAGGCTGGGGAGTGGAATGTCTGAGGGCAAGTTGGTGTGTTAAGAGAGAATTCGTTTGTTTTGGGAAATTGGGGAGGGCGGCATTGCCAAAACGTTGTCTAAGGGCTGAGGAAAGGGTTTTGAGGTGGTTCGGCATGTAGAGAGAAAGGGCGAAAAAGAAAGACTTCAAGAGCGTTCAGTCTTTGTGGAAAGGGAAAGGGGGGGGGGGGCGCCTAGGAAAAGGGTTTGGAGGGAGGGGGGAAAAAGGGGTTTTGTGTGTGAGGGGGTTGGGCTTTACGGCTGGTGAGCGTTTTTGGGATGAAGGAGACAAATGGGTTTTTTAAAACTTGACGTGCGTTGGGGTGTGAGCAAAAATAACATTTTTGAAGGGGTTCGGGAAACCCCCCAGGGCCGGACTTTAGTCCGGAGTGGGAGTACAGTGCCCGACTCTGAAGGGGGGTGTTAAAGTGCGTTTAAAAATGTGTGTAAACACCCTTTTGGCAAAACAGTGGGTGGAGTAATGATGGTGGAAAAATTTTTTTTTTCGAGCCCCTTGCCTTGGTGGGAATCGGCCAGTGGATAATAAAAATAATAATGATTCCGTACAGGGAAGGTGTTTGTGTACCAGAAAGATGAGGTTTGTGTACCAGAAATATGATGTTTGTAAATACCAGA
>NW_026510483.1:0-13364 GCF_026875155.1 Cherax quadricarinatus | reverse complement strand
TAATGTTGGGAAGTGATACGGTATATAATGTCGGGAAAAGTGAACGGTAATAATGTCGGGAAGTGATACTGGATAAATGTCTGGGAGTGATACTGGTATAAATGTCGGGGAAGTGATACTGGTATATAATGTCTGGGAAGTGATACGGGTATATAATGTTGGAAGTGATACGGTATAAAACTTCTGGGAAGTGAATATGGTATATAATGTCTTGGGAAGTGATACTGGTATATAAATGTGTGGGAAGTGATACTGGTATATAATGTCTGGGAAGTGATACGGGTATATAATGTCTGGGAAGTGATACTGGTATATAATGTCTGGAAGTGATACTGGTAATAATGTGTGGGAAAAGTGATACTGGTTATAATGTGTGGGAAGTGAACTGGTATATAATTCTGGGAAGTGATACGGTATATAATGTCGGGGAAGTGATACTGGTATATAATGTCTGCAGTGATACTGGTAATAAATGTCTGGGAAGTGATACTGGTATATAATGTCTGGGAAGTGATACTGGTATATAATGTCTGGAAGTGATATCGGTAATAATGTCTGGGAAGTGATACTGGATATAATGTCTGGAAGTGATACTGGTATATAATGTCTGGGAAGTGATACTGGTATATAATGTCGGGGAAGTAATACTGGTATATAATTCGGGAAGTGATACTGGTATATAATGTCTGGGAAGTGATACTGGTAATAATGTCTGGGAAGTAAATACGGTATAAAAATGTCTGGAGTGATACTGGTATATAATCGGGAAGTGATAGGTAAAATGTCTGGGAAGTGATACTGGTATAATAATGTCTGGGAAGTGATACTGGTATATAATGTCTGGGAGTGATACGGTATATAATGTCTGGAAGTGATACGGGTATATAATGTCTGGGAAGTGCTTTAAAAACACCATACTAAGTTAATATTTCTTACTCGGTTAATTCACTCACTTCTGTCTTGGTAACGACACGACTAGCAACTGCAACAGCAAGTGGAAACATAAACACATATGCAGTTAAATGTGATCCTTTAAATTTACAACGTTTCGCCCACAGTGGGCTTTTTTTAAGTCACAAAAAGATCTACCTGGGGTGGGAAAGGGACTGAGTATTTATAGTCAGTTCAGAATGTTGAGGTCTTGAAAAAGACCACTGTGTGGGCGAAACGTTGTCAATAAAGGATCACATTAAACTGCATATGTGTTTGGTTTCCATTGTGTCGGTATTTTATACCATTCATTTGCAACTGCAAGTGCAACTGCTAGTCTTGCATTGCAGCTGGGCTCCACTTGCTACCAGTGTGTTGAGCCTGGACGGAATCTATGCTGAGGGAAAATAGCATCTGTGGGGTTAAAAAGCTTTGGAACAATCTGGGAATACCAAAAAAAGGAGCAGAAATTACCTTTTCTTTGTATGTTAAAAACAGTCATTGTTGATGGAAGGTCCAGATAAAAAGGAAATTTTCCTTCTCAAATAACTCAGGTAACTGCAAGAGGAGAAAAAATGGCACTAAAGGTTTTATAGATTTTTTAAAGGGATTAAAAAGGGGTTTTTAAACTACTTTCAGTATTTTGGGGGGAGTCTAAAAATTTTGGGACAGTTTTAAAAGTCACCAAGAAATTTGGGATCACTGTCGGGAAAATCTGCCCATTAAAAGGGGGTTTATCTTTAAATTAGCTTCTTCAAGCTTACCGACTAAAAATTCAAGTCTTTTAAGATGTGTTTCCACGTTTTCGGGCATAACGATTACGTTGTCTATGTACCTGTTTATACAGCAAGGTAAGTTCCAGGCTACTGCTGTACAGGAGGGTCCCTGTTTATACAGCAACGTATGTTCCAGGCTACTGCTGTACAGGAGGGTCCTGTTTATACAGCAACGTAAGTTCCAGGCTACTGCTGTACAGGAGGGCCCTGTTTATACAGCAGGTAAGTTCCAGGCTACTGCTGTACAGGAGGGGTCCCTGTTTATACAGCAGGGTAAGTTCCAGGCTACTGCTGTACAGGAGGGTCCCTGTTTATACAGCAAGGTAAGTTCCAGGCTTACTGCTGTACAGGAGGGTCCCTGTTTATACAGCAAGGTAAGTTCCAGGCTACTGCTGTACAGGAGGGCCTGCTTATACAGCAGGGTAAGTTCCAGGCTACTGCTGTACAAGGAGGGCCCTGTTTATACAGCAGGGTAAGTTCCAGGCTACTGCTGTACAGGAGGGCCCTGTTTTTACAGCAGGGTAAGTTCCAGGCTACGCTGTACAGGAGGACCCTGTTTATACAGCAGGGTAAGTTCCAGGCTACTGCTGTACAGGAGGGCCCTGTTTATACAGCAGGGTAAGTTCAGGCTACTGCTGTACAGGAGGACCCTGTTTATACAGCAGGGTAAGTTCCAGGCTACTGCTGTACAGGAGGGCCCTGTTTATACGCAGGGTAAGTTCCAGGTACTGCTGTACAGGAGGGCCCTGTTTATACAGCAGGGTAAGTTCCAGGCTATGCTGTACAGGAGGGACCCTGTTTATACAGCAGGGTAAGTTCCAGGCTACTGCTGTACAGGAGGGCCCTGTTTATACAGCAAGGTAAGTTCCAGGCTACTGCTGTACAGGAGGGCCTGTTTATACAGCAGGTTAAGTTCCAGGTACTGCTGTACAGGAGGGCCCTGTTTACACAGCAGGTTAAGTTCCAGGCTACTGCTGTACAGGAGGGCCCTGTTTACACAGCAGGTTAAGTTCCAGGCTACTGCTGTACAGGAGGGTCCTGTTTACAACAGCAGGTTAAGTTCCAGGCTACTGCTGTACAGGAGGGCCTGTTTATACAGCAGGGTAAGTTCCATGGCTACTGCTGTACAGGAGGGCCCTGTTTATACAGCAGGTTAAGTTCCAGGCTACTGCTGTACAGGAGGGGCCTGTTTACACAGCAGGTTAAGTTCCAGGCTACTGCTGTACAGGAGGGCCTGTTTATACAGCAAGGTAAGTTCCAGGCTACTGCTGTACGGAGGGCCTGTTTATACAGCAGGTTAAGTTCCAGGCTACTGCTGTACAGGAGGGCCCTGTTTACACAGCAGGTTAAGTTCCAGGCTACTGCTGTACAGGAGGGCCCTGTTTACACAGCAGGTTAAGTTCCAGGCTACTGCTGTACAGGAGGGCCTGTTTACACAGCAGGTTAAGTTCCAGGCTACTGCTGTACAGGAGGGCCCTGTTTATACAGCAGGGTAAGTTCCAGGCTACTGCTGTACAGGAGGGCCCTGTTTATACAGCAGGTTAAGTTCCAGGCTACTGCTGTACAGGAGGGGCTGTTTACACAGCAGGTTAAGTTCCAGGCTACTGCTGTACAGGAGGGCCCTGTTTATACAGCAAGGTAAGTTCCAGGCTACTGCTGTACAGGAGGGCCTGTTTATACAGCAGGTTAAGTTCCAGGCTACTGCTGTACAGGAGGGCCCTGTTTACACAGCAGGTTAAGTTCCAGGCTACTGCTGTACAGGAGGGCCTGTTTACACAGCAGGTTAAGTTCCAGGCTACTGCTGTACAGGAGGGCCTGTTTACACAGCAGGTTAAGTTCCAGGCTACTGCTGTACAGGAGGGCCCTGTTTATACAGCAGGGTAAGTTCCAGGCTACTGCTGTACAGGAGGGCCTGTTTATACAGTAGGTTAAGTTCCAGGCTACTGCTGTACAGGAGGGGCCTGTTTACACAGCAGGTTAAGTTCCAGGCTACTGCTGTACAGGAGGGCCCTGTTTATACAGCAAGGTAAGTTCCAGGCTACTGCTGTACAGGAGGGCCCTGTTTATACAGCAGGTTAAGTTCCAGGCTACTGCTGTACAGGAGGGGCCCTGTTTACACAGCAGGTTAAGTTCCAGGCTACTGCTGTACAGGAGGGCCCTGTTTACACAGCAGGTTAAGTTCCAGGCTACTGCTGTACAGGAGGGCCCTGTTTACACAGCAGGTTAAGTTCCAGGCTACTGCTGTACAGGAGGGCCCTGTTTATACAGCAGGGTAAGTTCCAGGCTACTGCTGTACAGGAGGACCTGTTTATACAGCAGGTTAAGTTCCAGGCTACTGCTGTACAGGAGGGCCCTGTTTATACAGCAGGTTAAGTTCCAGGCTACTGCTGTACAGGAGGGCCCTGTTTATACAGCAGGTTAAGTTCCAGGCTACTGCTGTACAGGAGGGCCCTGTTTATACAGCAGGGTAAGTTCCAGGCTACTGCTGTACAGGAGGGGCCCTGTTTATACAGCAGGTTAAGTTCCAGGCTACTGCTGTACAGGAGGGCCCTGTTTATACAGCAGGGTAAGTTCCAGGCTACTGCTGTACAGGGAGGGCCCTGTTTATACAGCAGGGTAAGTTCCAGGCTACTGCTGTACAGGAGGACCCTGTTTACACAGCAGGTTAAGTTCCAGGCTACTGCTGTACAGGTGGGCCTACTTATACACAGGTTAGGTTCTGGGCTGCTACTGTACAGGAGGGCCCTGCTTATACAGCAGGTTAGGTTCTGGGCTACTGCTGTACAGGAGGGCCTGCTTATACAGCAGGTTAGGTTCCAGGCTACTGCTGTACATGAGGGCCCTGCTTATACAGCAGGTTAGGTTCTGGACTACTGCTGCACAGGAGGGCCCTGCTTATACAGCAGGCTAGGTTCCAGGCTGTTGCTGTACAGGAGGGCCCTGCTTATACAGCAGGTTAGGTCCCAGGCTACTGCTGTACAGGAGGACCCTGCTTATACAGCAGGTTAGGTTCCAGGCTACTGCTGTACAGGAGGGCCCTGCTTATACAGCTTTGTGTTCTTGGCTACTACTGTACAGGAGGGCCCTGCTTATACAGCATTTTGTGTTCTTGGCTATTACTGTACAGGAGGGCCCTGCTTATACAGCAGGCTAGGCTCAAGGCTACTGCTGTAAAGTGAAACATAGTTTCTTTTCAGTTTCAGATGCATATAAAAGCCTGATAATATGCTTACACTATCATATATTAAGTGATCAATAAAGCTATGCCCTAAAAGTGCATATACAGCATTCATATTACTTTAAATTATTTTTGTCCCTAGCTATTAGTGAGTGGCGAATACAGTGGACCCCCGGTTTACGATATTATTTCATTCCAGAAGTATGTTCAGGTGCCAGTACTTAACGAATTTGTTCCCATAAGGAATATTGTGAATTAGATTAGTCTATTCAGACCCCCAAACATACACGTACAAATGCACTTACATAAATACACTTACATAATTGGTCGCATTGGGAACTGATCGTATATTTATTGTAGGAAGTCTGAATAAATAATGAATGAATATAATTGAAATCCTCTGCATTAGCAAAACTGTTAAGTGGGGCCACCTGTACGCCACGAGTGCATTACCTATGAGGCCAGGTGATAGGTGACGAGTGTAGACCAAAGGCCATTCTAGGGAAATGGTAATGACCTGTTGAAGTTAAAAAAGCTGTCCTCGTGAAAAGGGAGGTGAGCCTCTGTGTCAGTTGCTCTCGTGTCATGTGATAGTACTTGAACAGTCTCACCTAGGTTGTCAGCCTAGGTGAGACTGCTTGCTAGGCTGTCAGCCTAGCAAGCAGTCTTAGTGTAGATCATGACAGAAACAGCAGACATATGCTAGGCAGGTCTAGCTCACATTAAACTGCTATACAGTGTTCTTGCCTTAATGCTCTTGGCAGTTTGTTCCATTGTACAGTTATTTATTAACCAGTTGATCCCTAAATACTTCTAAATCTAAATCTAACTTTCTTCAAGTTGAATCTAATTGTTATGAGCCCTGTCTTAGATATTTTCAACTCTTAAGAGCAGATAATAATTTGCTTGTTATGATTGATGGACTGAACACATCAATTCAATGCTGAGGGACTGATTACCTCAAACTCCTCATCTTACATCATTCATCTCTGTTCTGGACTGAGGAAGCTACTCGTTGGTGAAACGTTTCCACAAGTGTCCCAAACTTTGTTTCTAAATGTGACTTTCACCAATTTAAATCCAACATGAGTCCTAAGATATTGTCGACTCTTAAAAACAGATATTTTCCTTGTTAGGAAGTGAAAGTCAAAATGATAACTTTGTTTCAGGTATGTGACTGAGGATAACACCTACTGGGTACCTGCTGGTTGGCCTGTGGGTACTGGGGGCATGATGGAGGACAGCCTAGCTTCTCCTGGAGGGGAAGACTCGGTCAGCTCGCCGACACAACAGGAGGAGGCTTCAACATCGGCGAGTAAGCAGAGACCTGACTCGAAGAAGTGTGGAGTGTGTGGAGACAGAGCTCTGGGATACAACTTCAATGCTATTACCTGCGAGTCTTGTAAGGCATTCTTTAGAAGGAATGCTATTAAGAATAAGGCAAGTCCTGTTACCTTGTTAATAAGGTGTTTTGTGATCTTATTGTTCAGAATTGTGTTATTACCTTGATCATGCAGTCACTTAACTCTGGCCTCAAGTTATTCTTCCAGGGAGGGACTCTGGGAAGCAGTCACAGGCATATTACACACACACACACACACACACACACACACACACACACACACACACACACACACACACACACACACACACAAAACAGCAGAGACAGAAGGGACTTCAGAAAAACTGAGAGGTGGGGTACACTATTAAGTGTTGGACACAATATACACAACACAGGAAAAAGTGAGAAGGTTGCTACGTGAGCTAGATACCTTAAAGGGGATAGAGTTGGATAACATCTCTCCATGGGTCCTGAGAGAGGGAGCAGAGGTGATGTGTATACCACTAACAACGATATTCAACACATCTGTAGAAACAGGGCGACTGCTGAGGTATGGAAGACAGCAATGTAGGCCTAATTTTTATAAAAGGAGACAGACACCAAGCATTAAACTACAGACCAGTGTCACTGACATGTATAGTATGCAGAGTCATGGAGAAGATTATCAGAAGAGTGGTGGAGCACCTGGAAAGGAATGAGCTTAACAGCGACAGCCAGCACAGTTTCAGGGATGGGAAATCCGTGTCACAAACCTATTGGAGTTTTATGACAGGGTGACAGCAGTAAGACAAGAGAGAGAGAGGTGGGTAAATTGCATCTTCTTGGACTGTAAGAAGGCATATGATTACAGTTCCACACAAGGAAGTAGTGCAAAAGCTGGAGGACCAGGCAGGGATAACAGGGAAGGCACTGCAGTGGATCAGGAAATGCCTATCAGGAAGACAAAAGTGAAGTCATGGTATGGGGGCAAGGTGTCAGAGTGGGCACCTGTGACGAGCGGGGTTTCACAGGGGTCAGTCCTAGGACCAGTGCTGTTTCTGGTATTTGTGAATGACATGACGGAAGGAATAGACTCAGAAGTGTCCCTGTTTGCAGATGATGTGAAGTTGATGAGAAGAATTCAATTGGACGAGGACCAGGCAGAACTACAAAGGGATCTGGACAGGCGCAGGCCTGGTCCAACAACTGGCTCCTGGAGTTTTAACCCCACCAAGTGCAAGTCATGAAAAATTGGGAAGAGTAAAGAAGACCACAGATGGAGTACAGTCTAGGGAGGCAGAGACTTCAAACCTCACTCAAGAAAAGGATCTTGGGGTGAGTATAAAACCGGGCACATCTGAGGTGCACATCAACCAAAATAACTGCTGCAGCATACGGACACCTAGCAAAACCTAAGAACAGCATTCTGACATCTTAATAAATCATTCAGGACCTTGTATACTGTGTATGTTAGGCCTATATTGGAGTATGCAGCACCAGTTTGGAATCAGCACCTAGCCAAGCACGTAAGGAAACTAGAGAAAGTGCATAGGTTTGCAACAAGACTAGTCCCAGAGCTAGGGCATGTCCTATGAGGAGAGGTTAAGGGAAATCGACCTGATGACACTGGACGACAGGAGAGATGGGATATGATAACAGCATATAAAATACTGAGAGGAATCGACAAGGTGGACAGAGACAGGATGTTCCAAAGATTGGACACAGCAACAAGGGGTCACAGTTGGAAGTTGAGGACTCGGATGAATCACAGGGATGTTAGGAAGTATTTCTTCAGTCACAGAGTTGTCAGGAAGTGGAATAGTCTGGGAAGGGTTTGTAGTGAAGGCAGGATCCCTACATAGCTTTAAGAAGAGGTATGATAGAGTTCATGGAGCAGGAAGAGTGACCAAGTAGCAACCAGTGAAGAGGCAGGGCCAGAAGCTATGACTCTACCCCTGCAACCACAATTAGGTGAGTACAGTTAGGTGAGTACACACACTGCGTGAGGTGCAGTGGGAAGAGAACTAGAAGGAAAGACAGTAAATAAAATTATAGAATACATAACTACAAAATCAGGAGGCAGAGAAGTTCATACTAAGAGACAGCAGAAACAATGGGAAGACCAGAGTGAGCTCTTGGTTTACCCTGTATGGAGAGGCTAAAACTAAGTGTGCTAGAGCATGGAAAAAGTGTAGAAGACAAAGGACTCAGGAAAACAAGTAGTTGAGGCGAGGAGCCAGAAATGATTATGCATGGATAAGGAGAGAAACGTAGAGGCAGTACGAGAATAACATGGCATAGAACCCGAATCTGACCCAAAGTTGTTATATAGCCACATCAGGTGGAAAACAACAGTCATGGATCAGGTAATCAGAATGAAGAAGGACAGAAGCCACAGGGAGTGACCAGGAAGTATGTGAAGAGCT
Organism: Cherax quadricarinatus; assembly: GCF_026875155.1. Taxonomy (NCBI): domain Eukaryota; kingdom Metazoa; phylum Arthropoda; class Malacostraca; order Decapoda; family Parastacidae; genus Cherax; species Cherax quadricarinatus. The sequence goes on along the minus strand of NW_026510483.1, from coordinate 4,733 downwards.
TAGCTCAAGATTCAAGTATTCACTGGAAACATAAACACATATGCAGTTTAATGGGATCCTTTATTGACAACTTTTCGCCCACTCAGTGGGCTTTTTCAAGTCACAAACGTTGTCAATAAAGGATCCATTAAACTGCATATGTGTTTGTTACCATTGTGTCGGTATTTTATAACCATTATTTTCATTCAAGTATTTACAGTGGAGACAGAAAGGCTTCTAGCAAGCAGACGGGGTAAGGTGCATCAGCAAGTGCTGGACACACCGAGGAGGTGAAGAAAGTGCTAGGTGAACCAGATACCTCGAAGAGGTATCTTGTTAGAGTGAGCAGAGGCACTGTGTGCACCGTTAACAACAATTTTCAATAAATCTATTGAAACTGGGCAACTACCTAAGGTGTGGAAGACAGCAAATGTAGTTCTAGATTTTAAGGAGACAGACAACACTTTACATACATGTCAGTGTCACTGACATGTATGTAAAGTCATGGAGAAGATTATCAGAAGAGTGGTGGAGCACGTTGAAGGGAATTAACTTATACATGACATACACAGCTTCACGGATGGAAAATCGTGTGTCACAAACCTACTGAAGGTCAGTGACAACGTAACAAGACAGGAAAGAGATGGGTAGATTGTGTTTTCTTGGGCTATAAGACAACACAGTACCACACAAAACACTAGTGCAAAAGTTAGAGGTGCAGGCAGAAATAAGAGGAAAATCACTGCCTTGGATCAGAAAATACCTGACAGGAAGGAAACAACAAGTGATGGTATGTGACGAGGTGTCAGAGTGGGCACATGTGTCGAGTGGGGTTCCACAAGGGTCAGTCCTGTTTCCGGTATATGTGAATGAAATGACAGATGGGAGAGTCATAAGTGTCCCTGTTCGCTGATGGTACAGAATTAATATGAATACAAGTGGAAGAGGATCATGTAGGACTACAAAGGGATCTGGACAGGCTGCAAACCTGGTCCAACAACTGGCTCCTGGAGTTTAACTCCACCAAGTATAAAGTAATGAAGCTTGGGGAAGGATAAAGAAGACCACAGACTGAGTACACGATTGAGGATCAAAGGCTTCAGACCTCGCCTAAGGGAAAGGATCTTGGGTGAGCATCATACCCAGCACATCTCCTGAGGCACACATCAACCAAATAACTGCTGCAACATACAGGCGTCTATCAAGCCTTGGAATAGCATTTAGACATCTTAGTAAGGATTCTTTATTAAATAATCTGTACACCATGTACGTCAGGCCTGTATTGGAGTATGCGGCACCAGTGTGGAACCCACACCTGGTCAAGCACGTCTAGAAATTAGGGAATAGTGCAAAGGTTTGCAACAAGACTAGTCCCAGAGCTAAGAGGTATGTCCTACGAGGAGAGGTTAAGGGAAATTAACCTGATGATACTGAAGGACAGAAAGGATAAGGGGGACATGAATAACGATATATAAAATACTGAGAGAGGAATTGACATGGTGGAAAGAGGCAGAATGTTCAGAGATGGGACACAGCAACAGGGGTCACAGCTGGAAGTTGAAAATTCAGAGGAGTCACAGGGATGTTACGAAATACTTCTTCAGTCGTGAAGTTTTCAGGAAGTGGAGCAATTTGGAAAGTGATGTAGTGAAGACAGCGTCCAGTGTTTTAAGAAGAGGTATGACAAAGCTAATGGACGCAGGGAGAGAGTGGATCTAGTAGCTACTAGCGATGAAGTGGGGTCAGGAGCTTAGAATCGACCCCTGAAACCCAACTAGGTGAGTACACACACAGTTGGAATATTAACATTCTTATATCTGGCAAGTATGACCTTAACGTCAAACATACACACACAATAATGACCCCATGCAGTAGATAGGCTTTCAACCTATGCATCCGTTAATGTGTTTATCAGTGAAACCAAATAACTTCACTAGTAAGTGTTAGGGTAAAATAGAGAGAAAATTTCATAGGCCTAAGGGATTTTATTCTCTCAAATTACTCGTTCCAGTATTTCTCTATCTAGTTTAAAACTGCTCTACGGAGGTTCTACTGTCCTGTGGTAGTAGGTTGGTAGACAGCAACCACCCAGGGAGGTACTACTGTCCTGTGGTAGTAGGTTGGTAGACAGCAACCACCCAGGGAGGTACTACTGTCCTGTGGTAGTAGGTTGGTAGACAACAACCACCCACGGAGGTACTACTGTCCTGTGGTAGTAGGTTGGTAGACAACAACCACCCACGGAGGTACTACTGTCCTGTGGTAGTAGGTTGGTAGACAACAACCACCCACGGAGGTACTACTGTCCTGTGGTAGTAGGTTGGTAGACAGCAACCACCCAGGGAGGTACTACCGTCCTGTGGTAGTAGGTTGGTAGACAGCAACCACCCAGGGATGGTACTACTGTCCTTGTAGTAGGTTGGTAGACAGCAACCACCCAGGGAGGTTCTACTGTCCTGTGGTAGTAGGTTGGTAGACAACAACCACCCAGGGAGGTTCTACTGTCCTGTGGTAGTAGGTTGGTAGACAGCAACCACCCAGGGAGGCACTACCATCCTGTGGTAGTAGGTTGGTAGACAGCAACCACCCAGGGAGGTACTACTGTCCTGTGGTAGTAGGTTGGTAGACAGCAACCACCCAGGGAGGTTTATGCCCGTGGTAGTAGGTTGGTAGACAACAACCCCCCAGGGAGGTTTACTGTCCTGTGGTAGTAGGTTTGGGTTTAGACAGCAACCACCCAGGGAGGTACTACTGTCCTGTGGTAGTGGTTGGTAGACAGCAACCACCCAGGAGGTTCTACTGTCCTGTGGGTAGTAGGTTGGTAGACAGCAACCACCCAGGGAGGTACTATGTCCTGTGGTAGTAAGTTGGTAGACAGCAACCCCCAGGGAGGTACTACTGTCCTGTGGTAGTAGGTTGGTAGACAAAAAACCACCCAGGGAGGTACTAAGTCCTGTGGTAGTAGGTTGGTAGCAGCAACCCCCCAGGGAGGTACTCTGTCCTGTGGTAGTAGGTTGGTAGACAGCAACCACCCAGGGAGGTACTACTGTCCTGTGGTAGTAGGTTGGTAGCCCAGCAACCACCCAGGGAGGTACTACCATCCTGTGGTAGGTTAGGTTGGTAGACAGCAACCACCAGGGAGGTAATACTGTCCTGTGGTAGTAGGTTGGCAGACAACAACCACCCAGGGAGGTACTACCGTCCTGTGGTTAGTAGGTTGGTAGACAGCAACCACCCAGGGAGGTTACTACTGTCTGCTGGTAGTAGGTTGGTAGATCAGCAAACACCAGGGAGGTACTACCATCCTGTGGTAGTAGGTTGGTAGACAGCAACCACCCAGGGGAGGTTCTACATCCTGTGGTAAGTAGGTTGGTAGACAGCAACCACCCAGGGAGGTACTACCATCCTGTGGTAGTAGGTTGGTAGACAGCAACCACCCAGGGAGGTACTACTGTCCTGTGTTAGTAGGTTGGTAGACAGCAACCACCCAGGGAGGTACTACCATCCTGTGGTAGTAGGTTGGTAGACAGCAGCCACCCAGGGAGGTACTACCGTCCTGAGGTAGTAGGTTGGTAGACAGCAACCACCCAGGGAGGTACTACTGTCCTGTGGTAGTAGGTTGGTAGACAGCAGCCACCCAGGGAGGTACTACCGTCCTGTGGTAGTAGGTTGGTAGACAGCGACCCCCAGGGAGGTACTACCGTCCTGTGGAAAGTAGGTTAGTAGACAGAAAAACCCCCCAAAGGAGGTACTACGGGTCCTGTGGTAGTGGTTGGTAGACAAACCACCCAGGGAGGTACTACCATCCTGTGGTAGTAGGTTGGTGGACAAAAAACCCCCAGAAGGTCTCCCTCCTGGGTAGTGGGTTGGTGACAGCACCACCCAGGGGGTTCTCGCCCTGTGGTAGTAGGTTGTAACACACCCCCAGGGAGGTCTACTGTCCTGTGGTAGAGGTTGGTAGCAGAAACCCACCAGGGAGGACTCGCCCTGTGGTAGAGGTTGGTAGACAGCAACCCCCCGGGGAGGTCTACTCCTTTGTGTAGGTTGGTAGACAGCAACCACCCAGGGAGGTACTCCCGTCCTGGGGGGAGTAGGTTGGTAACAGAAACCACCCAGGGAGGTACTATGCCCCTGTGGGGGGTTTGGGTTTGACACAACCACCCGGGGGGTTCTACGCCCTTGTGGTAGTAGGTTGGTTTTAGAAGCAACACCCGGGGGGGGTTTATGTTGTGGTTGTAGGTTGGAGACAGCAACCACCCAGGGAGGTACAATTCTGTGGTGTGGTTGGTAGAAAACAACCCCCAGGGGGGGTACTCCCCTGTGGTAGTGGGGTTGGTAGACAAAAACCCCCAGGGAGGTTTTTCCTGCCCCTGTGGTATAGGTTGGTAGAAAAACCCACCCAGGGAGGTACTACCTCCTGTGGTAAGTAAGGGTTGGTAGAAAACAACACCCGGGAGGACACCCCCGTTTAGTAGGTTGGTAGAAAACAACCCCCAGGGAGGTACTACCCCTGGGGTAGTGGGTTGGTAGAAGCACCACCCCAGGGGGTTTTTAAACCACGGGTGGTGTGGGTTGGTAACAGCACCACCCGGGGAGGTACTACACTGTGGTGTAGGGGTTTGGTAGACAGAAAACCACCCAGGAGGTACACTGTCTGTGTAGTAGGTTGGTAGACAAAAAACCACCCCGGGATCTCTCCGGGGGTTTTTTTTTCCGCCCCCCAATTCTACTGCCCGGGTAGTGGTTTTGGTAGA
>NW_026510482.1:0-14382 GCF_026875155.1 Cherax quadricarinatus | reverse complement strand
GGCGCCGCCTGATGTTCACAGCACGTCTTGTCCAGTCGGTGTCTATCGTAAGAAGGACGCTATTCTGTCTTTGTGACCTGCGCCCCGCCAATCAAGCTAGGGCTGCCAGTTCTCCCTAGCTAACTTATCCTAGTGTTTGCCTACATTATCGGCCTATTACTACCTATGTTAAGGTCTTAGGTCTACTCTATCATTATCTACAGATGCCTTAGTAAACCTAATATTAGTGTACTACCAGTAAAACTACCTACTCCTTCCCTGAAGAGTAAATCTATAAATTAAATAAGCTTACCAACCACCAACCAGAGAATGCCTTGCTTGTTTGGGAGGGTTTAAGGGCCGCTCGGCTCAGACGACCAGACGCCCATGCTGGATCTGAGCTGTGGAACTATTTGGACCAAATAAATTTCCACAATGTACAAATGTTTTTCCTTGATGGATGTATCCATGTGTATCCTACCCCCCCCCCCCTCCTTCATTCAGTTAAACTAATATAATCTATACAGTCCACAATTAATTAATAGCGCCGTGCTTGAGGGTGCTACCCAATTTATACTGGTCTCGGATAGATGTGGACAAGATTGTGAGGGTCGAGGGGCCACCTGTAGTGACCAGAGGTGGTTAAGTTTTCTCACATGTCTACACGGGGTGACTACGGTAAACAATATGGTTGTCTCCCAATGAGATTACTTGTATGTATATAATGTTGAGGTACATACAGGTAAGCACCCTATAAAATTTATTTTCCACATTTCTATTCATTTTAAAGTTTATGATTAAGTTCAGTACTCTGATACAGGTTTGTTTTCATTGCTATATTCTTGATGTAAGTTTTAGCTTATTATTATTATTATTAAAGATTAGCCGGTATTCTCCCGGCCCAGGCCTTTTCCAAGTGGTGGCCCGGCCTTGGCTCCCTCTTTAGGGAGTGTCTGAGACCTAAGTCTCCCATGGGAGGAGGCACAAGTACCTCCTCATCTTTGGGACCAACTGTCCCCAGGCCTAGCCACAAGCTAGGCCTCTCTGGTCTGCCATCCCCGCCCCAAGGGAGCAAATGGGAATGACAGTCTTATGAGCTAAAGGCTCGGGCTCAGGCACCTACCCTACCCTAGAAGGGATAGGCATGGCATCGATCCAGTTTTAGCTGTATGGTAGACAAACATATCTAGCCAGTTCATAGACGCAGTCCATTTGTGTCTGAGATTTTATATACGGGTTTATTGTACCAGTAATGTGCCTTCGGTTTTTAAATCTATGCTGTTTTCTTTTTATTTTATATTCGTATTATAGTATATGTAAATTTGTATTGTTAGGGATAAGTATGTAGATGTTCTAGTAAGGTTAGGATGTTAGGTTTTGGTTTATTGTTTAATGCGAAGAATGGGATTAATGGATACAATTTCTTGTATATATTCTTTTTATTGTATTGAACCTTGGTCATATGTCATGTTATATGTAAATTTTATATATATGTAATGTTTTGAATCCTGAATGTGTATATATTTCAGTTCACGACCCTGTTACTGTGTTTATTTGTAGCTGTTCTTGCCGTAAGTTATTGTTGTATGATATACAGCAATATCTTGCGACAATATCTGCAGCAACACACCTAAAGCCAATAATAACCCAACAAAAAGCTGCAGTAAGAATAATCACTAAATCCCATCCCTGGCAACACACCCCCCACTCTTCAAAGATCTAAACTTACTCCCAGTTCAGTACATCCACACTTACTACTGTGCAATCTATATCTACAGGGCCTTAAACTCTAATATCAACCTTGACCTTAAACGCTTTCTTGATAGTTGTGACAGAACCCACAGGCATAACACCAGAAACAAACATCTCTACGACATTCCACGTGTCCGACTAAACCTTTACAAAAATTCAATGTATGTCAAAGGCCCTAAAATCTGGAATACCCTACCTGAGAACTCTAGAACTGCAGACACATTCATCACATTCAAAACTACCATTAGAAAACATCTTATCTCCCTGATACACCCCGTCAACTAACTTCACGAATACCACCTGGTGGTTCACACTTACACTCACTCACTCATTTGACCATAAACAGTAATATTAATCTCAGTCTTAATATAATGAATCCTGTGATACTCCAATACTGAAACTATATACTGTGCCAAAACAAAAGCATTCACACTGCTAAACTCACAAAATAGTATTTAGTCACTTAGCCATAATACCAACTTACCTCATAATTTGTAATATTTTACATTTAAGAATAAAACTAAGTATGCCCGAAATGCCTAGCCATGCTAAGCGTTCTAGTGGTACACTCTGTAATCTCAATTTTACTACATGTTAAACCAAACAATAACCAAATTTCTGTAAACTCAACATTGTAATCCTTATAGAGAATAAACTTTGAATTTGAATTTGAATTTGAATATATAGGTGCAATCCTTCTGTGTCGGGTATTTTGTGTCGGGTATTTTGTGTCGGGTATTTTGTGTCGGGGCCTTTTGTGTCGGGGCCTTTTGTGTCGGGGCCTTTTGTGTCGGGGCCTTTTGTGTCGGGGCATTTTGTGTCGGGCATTTTGTGTCGGGGCATTTTGTGTCAGGTAATTTGTGTCGGGTATTTTGTGTCAGGTATTTTGTGTGGGGTTTATTTTCTCAGTGTACGAACCGTCAGGATTCAGATCCATATTGTTTCATTGTTATTTTTATTTTTTATGTTACGCTGTTATTGGTTTTAAATAAAATATAAAAAAAAAAGTCACGAGGAAGATTATTGTTATTATAATCAAGGGGGAAGCGCTAAACCCGTAGGATCATACAGCGCCTGGGGGGAGGATGTGGAAGACATTCAGGGTTAATCCGGGGAACTGGAGCACAGATCCAATTCCCTGGATCAAGAGCCTCTCAGCAGCATCAAGAAACCTTCCCTGAGGTTCACAAGGTTGACACAAAAAATTTAATATTGACCATAAACTAAAATAAAAAAAAAAATAAACAAAAAAAAACAGTAAAAAAATGACAAAAAGTTAGTTGAAATATTTAAAAAAAAAAAATTTTTAAAATACGTTTTAGAACCAAAAATTTTTTTTAAGAAAATTAAAAATTTTTAAAGTTTTAAATAGTTTTTACATAAAATTTGCACCTGTAAAATTTTTATTTAAAATTTATTTATAAACAATAATTTTAAGGAAAAATTTCGAAATACAATTTATAAGTATAAATATTTGGATACCCTTGGGAATATATTGAATATTTTTAGGGGGATAAATCCGCCCCCAGGTACCTGGGGGGATAACAACTGACCCCGGTTTCCTGGGTGGTAACAACTGACCCGGGTTTATCCTGGGGGGATAACATACCGCCCCCAGGTTATCCTGGGTGGAAAATATCTGACCCCAGGTTTCCTGGGTGGATAACAACCTGCCCCCATTACCCTGGGGGGGAAAAACTACCTGACCCCAGGTTATCCGGGGGTGGAAAAATCCCGACCCAGGTTTCCGGGGTGGATAACATACCTGCCCCAGGTTACCGGGTGGATAACTACCTGACCAAGGTTATCCGGGGGTGGTAACATACCTGACCACAGGTTACCCGGGGTGGATAATACCTGCCCCCAGGTTATCCTGGGGGAAAACTCCCTGACCCCAGGTTTCCTGGGTGGATAAATACCGCCCCCCGGGTTTCCTGGGTGGATAACTTTACCTGCCACAGGTTACCTGGGTGGTAACATACCTGACCCCGGGTTTTCCCTGGGGGGGATAACTCCTGCCCCCAGGTTACCCTGGGTGGATAACATCCCTGACCACAGGTTTCCGGGGTGGATAACATACCTGACCCCGGTTATCCGGGGTGGATAACATACCTGACCCGGTTTTATCCTGGGTGGATAACCCCCTGACCCCGGGTTACCCTTGGGGGGATAACATACTGACCACAGGTTATCCTGGGGGGATAACATACCGCCCACAGGTTTCCTGGGGGGGATAACATACCTGCCCCCGGGTTACCCTGGGTGGATAACATACCTGCCCCCAGGTTACCCTGGGTGGAAAAACATCCCTGACCCCGGTTACCTGGGTGGATAACAACTTCCCAGTTATCCTGGGGGGATACATACCTGACCACGGTTATCCGGGGTGGATAACATACCTGCCACATTTTTCCTGGGTGGATAAATACTGCCCCCGTTTATCCTGGGTGGAAAACATCCGACCCCGGTTATCCTGGGTGGATAACATACCTGCCCCCAGGTTACCCTGGGTGGATAACAACCTGCCCAAGGTTATCCTGGTGGATAACATACCTGCCCCAGGTTATCCTGGGTGGGAAAAATCCCGCCAGGTTATCCTGGGTGGATAACATCCCTGACCCGGGTTTTCCCGGGGTGGAAACATACCTGCCCCCAGGTTATCCGGGGTGGATAAAACCCGCCCCCAGGTTATTGGGTGGATAAAAACCCTGACCCATTTTTCCCGGGGTGGAAAACTCCTGACCCAGTTACCCTGGGTGGATAACATACCGCCCGGGTTACCCGGGGTTAACATCCCCCCCCCCCCCCCAAAAAAAACTTGACCCCATTTATCCGGGGTGGAAAACATACCTGACCCCAGGTTTCCTGGGTGGATAACTACCTGACCACAGGTTATCCGGGGTGGATAACTACTGCCCAAGGTTACCGGGGTGGAAACTCCCTGACCCGGTTATCCGGGGGGATAACTCCCTCCCCCCGGGTTATCCGGGGTGGTAACATACCCTGACCCGGGTTATCCTGGGGGGAAACTTTACCTGCCACAGGTTATCCTGGGTGGATAACATACCTGACCACGGTTTATCCTGGGTGGATAATACCGCCCCCAGGTTATCCTGGGTGGAAACATACCTGATACAGGTTATCCTGGGTGGATACATCCTGACCCCGGGTTTATCCGGGGTGGATAAATCCCTGACCCCGGGTTTTCCCGGGTGGTAACATCCCTGACCCCGGTTATCCTGGGGGATAACTTTCCTGACTCGGTTTTCCCTGGGGGGTAACATCCCTGCCCTCAGGTTATCCTGGGTGGATAACATCCTCCCCCGGTTACCTGGGTGGATAAATACCTGACCTCATTTAACCGGGTGGATAACATACCTGCCCCAGGTTATCCTGGGTGGAAAAAACATCCTGACCCCGGGTTATCCTGGGTGGAAAAACATCCCCCGACCTCGGTTATCCTGGTGGATAACTAAAGACCCCAGGTTTTCCTGGGTGGATAACTTTCGACCCGGTTATCCTGGGTGGAAAACAAAATGCCCCGGGTTATCCTGGGGGAAAAATTTCCTGACCCCGGTTACCCCTGGGTGGAAAAAACATCCCTGACCTCAGGTTATCCTGGGTGGATAACATCCCTGACCTCAGGTTACCTGGGTGGATAACTACCTCCCCCGGTTATCCTGGGTGGATAAAATCCACCACAGGGTTACCTGGTGGATAAATCCCCGCCCCCCAGGTTTCCGGGTGGAAAAAACTACCTGACCCCCGGTTACCCTGGGGAAAAACTTCCTGACCCCGGGTTACCCGGGTGGATACATACGTGCCTCAGGTTTCCTGGGAGGTAACATACCTGCCCCCAGGTTCCGGTGGATAACATCCCGCCCCCTTTTTTCCCTGGGGGTAACATACTGATCAGGTTATCTGGGTGGAAACATCCTGCCCTCGGGTTTTATCCGGGTGCATAACTACCTGACCTCGGGTTTTATCCTGGGTGGAAAAACTCCCTGACTACGGTTATCGGGGTGGAAAAATACTGACCACGGGTTATCCGGGGGTGGAAAAAATACCTGACCAAGGGTTTATCCTGGGTGGAAAACATCCTGACCCCAGGTTATCCGGGGTAAAAAACATACCTGACCCGGGGTTATCCTGGGTGGATAACTACCTGACCCAAGTTATCCTGGGGGATAACATACTGCCCCCCGGTTATCCGGGGTGGAAAAAACTCCCTTTACGGTTTAATTTGGGTGCAAACATCCCGACCCAGGTATCCTGGGTGGATAACATCCCCTGCCCCCGGGTTTCCGGGGTGGATAACATACCTCCACGGTTTCCCGGGTGGAAAACACTTTTGACCCCAGGTTTACCCCGGGGGATAAATCCCTGACCACAGGTTATCCGGGGTGGATAAACATACCGACCACAGGTTATCCGGGGTGGATAAAAACCCTGACCCGGTTATCCTGGGGGAAAACACTCTTGCCCCAGGTTATCATGGGTGCATAACATACTGACCCCGGTTATCCTGGGGGATAAATACCGACCACGGGTTACCTGGGTGGATAACAAAAACCTGACAACAGGTTACCCTGGGTGGAAAACACTCTTGACCCCAGGTATCGGGGGGATAACATCCCTGCCCAGGTTTCCTGGGTGGAAACATCCCTGACCACAGGTTACCCTGGGTGGATAACATACCAACCCATTTTATCTGGGTGGAAAACCTCTTGACCCCGGGTTTATCCTGGGGGATAACTCCCTGCCCCGGTTTCCTGGGGGAAAACATCCCGACCCCGGTTACCCGGGGTGGATAAAAACCCTCCCCCAGGTTATCCTGGGTGGAAAACTCCCTCCCGGTTTTCCGGGGTGGATAACTACCTCCCCGGGTTTATCCTGGGGGGGAAAAAATACCTGACCCCAGGTTATTCGGGTGGAAAACATCCCTGACCCAGGTTATCCTGGGTGGATAATTACCTGACCTCAGGTTATCCGGGTGGATAACAACCTGCCCCCTTTAAACCTGGGGGGGATAACATACTGACTCAGGTTTTTACCCTGGGTGGTAACATACCTGACCTCAGTTATCCTGGGTGGTAACATCCCTGCCCCCGGTTTTTCCTGGGTGGATAACATACCTGCCCTCGGGTTATCTGGGTGGATAAACATACCTGACCCCGGGTTAATCCTGGGTGGATAACATCCTGCCCCCAGGTTTCCTGGGTGGATAACATACCTCCCCCAGGTTACCCTGGGGGGATAACTTACCTACCCCGGGTTTCCCGGGGGGGAACATACCTGACCTCGGACCCTGGGTGGATAACATCCCTGCCTCGGGTTATCCGGGGTGGATAACATCCCTGCCCCCAGGTTTCCTGGGTGGAAAACTACCTGCCCTAGGTTACCCTGGGTGGTTTAACATACCTGCCCCGGTTATCCGGGGTGGATAACATACCTGACCCCGGGTTATCCTGGGTGGAAAACTTCCTAAAACCCCAGGTTACCCTGGGTGGATAACTACTGACCTCGGGTTTTCCCTGGGGGAAAATACCGACCCCGGGTTATCCGGGTGGAAAAACTACCTCCCCTCGGTTTCCGGGGTGGAAAACATACCTGACCAGGTTTTCCTGGGGGGAAAAATTTTACTGCCCTCGGGTTTACCTGGGGATAAATACCTGCCCTGGGTTACTGGTCATAACATCCCTTACTACAGGTTACCCTGGGTGGAAAAAATCCTGACTACAGGTTATCCTGGGGGAAAAACATCCCTGACCCCGGGTTATCCTGGGTGGATAACATCCCTGACCACGGGTTATCCGGGGTGGATAACTACCTGACCCAGGTTACCTGGGGATAATTCCCTGCCCCCAGGTTATCCGGGTGGATAACATACTGCCCCCGGGTTACCCGGGGTGGATAACATACCTGACCACGGTTATCCTGGGTGGATAAATTACCTGCCCCAGGTTACCGGGGTGGTAACATCCTGACCCAGGTTACCCGGGTGGAAAAATTCCCTGACCACAGGTTTCCTGGTGGAAAAAATCCTGACCCCAGGTATCCGGGGTGGATAACATACCTCCCCCGGTTACCCTGGGGGGAATAACTACCTGCCCCCGGGTTTATCCTGGGGGGATAAAAACCCTGCCCCAGGTTAGGGTGGATAACTACCTGACCCCAGGTTACCCGGGGTGGATAACATACTGACCTCAGGTTACCCTGGGGGGATAACATACCTGACCTCGGGGTACCCTGGGTGGTAACATCCTACCCCGGGTTTTCTGGGTGGATAAATCCCTGACCTCAGGTTACCCGGGGTGGATAAATACCTGACCTCAGGTTTCCGGGGGATAACATACCTGCCCCAGGTTATCCTGGTGGTAACTCCCTGACCTAGGTTTCCGGGGTGGATAACATAATGCCCCAGGTTTCCTGGGGGATAACATACCTGCCCCCGGTTATCCGGGGTGGAAACATACCTGACCCCGGGTTTATCCTGGGTGGTAATTCCCTGCCCCCAGTTATCCTGGGTGGAAAACATCCCTGACCTCAGGTTACCTGGGTGGATAACTCCTGACCTCGGGTTTTATCCTGGTGGAAAACATACCTGACCCCGGGTTATCCTGGGGGGTAACATACCTGACCTCAGGTTACCGGGGGTGGATAACATACTGACCCCAGGTTTATCCTGGGTGGAAACATATGACCCCGGGTTTTGGGGTGGAAAATTCCCGACCCCGGGTTTACCCTGGGTGGATAACATACTGACCTCGGGGTTATCCTGGGGGAAAAATACCTGACCCAGGTTATCCTGGTGGGATAACATACCTGACCCAGGTTATCCGGGGTGGTAAACATACCTGACCCAGGTTACCCTAGGTGGAAAAAATACCTGACCTCGGGTTATCCTGGGTGGATAACATCCCTCCCTCAGGTTACCCTGGGTGCATAACATACCTTACTACGGGTTATCCTGGGGGATAACATCCTGCTACAGGTTATCGGGTGGATAACATACCTGACCACAGGTTACCTGGGGGTAAATACCTGACCACGGGTTTATCTGGGGGAAAACATACTGACCCCGGTTTATCCGGGGTGGATAACATACCTGCCCCCGGGTTTCCTGGGTGGAAAAATTACCTGACCCGGGTTTATCCTGGGGGGAAAAACATACCTCCCCCAGTTATCCTGGGTGGATAACATACCTTTTTACAGGTTACCCGGGGTGCAAAAACATACCTGCCCCCGGTTACCCTGGGGGGATAAAACCCTGCCCCGGTTATCCTGGGTGGATAAAAAACCCTGCCCAAGGTTATCCGGGGTGGATAACCCCTCTTGACCCCAGGTTATCCTGGGTGGTACAACCCTGACCACGGTTATCCTGGGTGGATAAATCCTGCCCCACAGGTTACCGGGTGAAAACATCCCTGCCCACGGGTTTACCTGGGTGGTAACACCTTGACCCCAGGTTATCATGGTGCTAAATACCTGACCCCGGGTTTATCCTGGGGGGATAAAAAACCTGCCAAGGGTTACCTGGGGGGGTAACATATGCCCAGGTTATCCTGGGTGGAACACTCTTGCCCCCCAGGTTATCTGGGTGGATAAATACCTACCACGGTTATCCGGGGGTGGAAAAAATACCGCCCACGGTTACCCTGGTGGAAAACTACCTCCCCACAGGTTTCCGGGGGATAACTCTTGACCCCAGGTTATCCTGGGGGATAACTACCTGCCACAGGTTTCCTGGGGGGAAACATCCCTGCCCCCAGGTTACCCTGGGTGGAAAACTTTCCTGACCCCAGGTTATCTGGGTGGAAACATACCTGACCCAGGTTATCCTGGGTGGATAACATACCTGACCCCGGGTTATCCGGGTGGATAACATACCTGACCCCAGGTTATCCTGGGTGGTAACATACCTGCCTCGGTTACCCTGGGTGGTTAACATCTGACCTCGGGTTTTACCCTGGGGGGGGAAAAAATACCTGACCCCGGGTTTACCCCTGGGTGGAAAACATCCCGACCTCAGGTTATCCTGGGTGGATAACTACCTGACCTCGGGTTTCCTGGGTGGAAAACAACCTGACCCAGGTTATCCGGGGGTGGATAACATCCTCCCTGGGTTATCTGGGGGGTAACATACCTGCCCCCGGGTTTACCCTGGTGGTCATACCTCCCCCAGGTTATCCTGGGGGAAACTACTGACCCCGGTTATCCTGGGTGGTAACTTACCTGACCCCAGGTTACCTGGGGGGATAACATCCCTGCCCTCAGGTTACCCTGGGTGGTAACATACCTGACCTCGGTTACCCTGGGTGGTAACATACCTGCCCCAGGTTATCGGGTGGATAACATCCCTGCCCCTCAGGTTACCGGGTGGATAACATACCTGACCCCAGGTTACCCCTGGGGGGGAAAACTACCTGCCCCCGGGTTACCCTGGGGGATAATTTACCTGACCCCAGGTTTCCTGGGTGGATAACATACGTGCCCTCAGGTTATCTGGGGGATAAAAAACCTCCCCCGGTTATCCTGGTGGAAAAATACCTGCCTCGGTTATCCTGGGTGGAAAACATCCCGACCCCGGTTATCTGGGTGGAAAAACATACCGCCCTCGGGTTTATCCTGGGGGAAACATACCTGCCCTCAGGTTACCCGGGGGTGAAAAACATCCTTACTACAGGTTACGGGTTTGGATAACATACCTGACTACGGGTTTATCCGGGGTGGAAAACATCCCTGACACAGGTTATCCGGGGGAAAACTACCTGACCCAGGTTATCCTGGGGGGAAAACTACCGCCCCCGGGTTTTCCCGGGGTGGTAACATACCTGCCCCCGGTTATCCTGGGTGGTAACATCCCTGACCCAGGTTTCCTGGGTGGATAACATACCTGCCCCGGGTTACTGGGGGATAACAAACCCTGACCACAGGTTATCCTGGGTGGATAACACCTTGACCCCAGGTTACCCTGGGTGGATAAATACCTCCCCCAGGTTATCCTGGGTGGATAACATACCTGACCACGGGTTATCCTGGGTGGATAAACTTTCCTGCCCACAGGTTTCTGGGTGGATAAACTCTTGCCCCCGGGTTTACATGGGTGCTAACATCCCTGCCCCCAGGTTACCTGGGTGATAACTACCTTACCCAGGTTACCCTGGGTGGTAACATACCTGAAAACAGGTTATCGGGGTGGATAACACTTTTGACCCCAGGTTACCCTGGGGGGAAATAACATCCTGACCACATTTACCGGGGGTGGATAACATACCGCCCACAGGTTACCTGGGTGGTTAACATCCCCAAACCCACAGGTTATCCTGGGTGGATAACACTCTTGCCCCCAGTTTTCCTGGTGGATAAATACCTGCCACAGGTTATCCGGGGTGGTACATACTGCCACGGGTTATCCTGGGTGGATAACATAAAAACCACGGGGTTATCTGGGTGGATAACCCCTTTTTGACCCCGGGGTTATCCTGGGGGGATAACATACCTCCCACGGGTTATCCGGGGGGATAAAAATCTTACCCCGGTTATCCTGGGTGGTAACATACCTGACCACAGGTTATCCTGGGTGGATAACATACCTGACCACGGGTTATCCTGGGTGGATAACATACCTACCACAAGTTATCCTGGGTGGAAAACATCTTGACCCCGGGTTATCCTGGGGGGATAAATACCGACCACAGGTTATCCTGGGTGGATAACACCTTGACCCCAGGTTTCCTGGGGGATAACTACCTGACCACAGGTTTCCTGGGGGATAACACTCTTGCCCCCGGTTTATCGGGGTGGATAACATACTGACCCCGGGGTTTTTGGGGTGGATAAACTCTTAACCCCGGGTTACCCGGGGGTGGAAAACATACTTGCCCAGGTTTCCTGGGTGGAAAAACATCCCTGCCACAGGTTATCCTGGGGCAAAAAACATTTGACCCCAGGTTATCCTGGGTGGAAACATCCCGACCCCGGTTTCCTGGGTGGTAACCTCTTGGCCCCAGGTTATCCGGGGTGGATAACATTTAACCCGGGTTTACCCTGGGTGGAAAACACTCTTAACCCCAGTTATCCTGGGTGGTAACACTCTTGACCCCAGGTTACCCGGGTGGATAACATACTTGCCCCCGGGATATCCTGGGGGATAAAACTTTAAACCCCAGGTTTCCTGGGTGGATAACTTTTAACCCCAGGTTATTTGGGGAAAAACCCCTTAACCCCAGGTTTCCGGGGTGGAAAACATACTTACCAGGTTATCCGGGGTGGATAAATACCGCCCCCAGGGTTATCCGGGGTGGATAACATACTTGCCCGGGTTATCCGGGGTGGATAACACTCTTGCCCCCGGTTTTCCCTGGGGGATAAATTTATTACCTTAGGTTATCCGGGTGGATAAATACTTGACCCAGGTATCCTGGGTGGATAACTACCTGACCCCAGGTTTTCCTGGGTGGATAGCATACCTGACCCCAGGTTTATCCGGGGGGATAACATCCTGAACACAGGTTACCTGGTGGATAGTTTACCTCACCCCGGGTTTTCCGGGGTGGTAGCATACTGACCCCAGGTTATCCGGGTGGATAGTAACCGACCCCAGGTTATCCCTGGGGGGATAACATCCTGACCCCAGGTTTCCGGGGTGGATAGCATCCCTCCCAAGGTTTTATCCTGGGTGGATAGCAACCTGACCCAGGTTATCCTGGGGTGGATAACACCTTGACCCCAGGTTATCCTGAGTGGATAACATTTGCCACGGGTTATCTGGGTGGATAAACTCTTGACCACAGGTTTAATCCCTGGGTGGAAAAAAACTTAAAAACCCCGGGTTACCCGGGGTGGAAACATACCTGACCCCAGGTTTCCGGGTGGATAGCATACCTGACCCCGGTTATCCTGGATGTCAAAATTTACTGTTCTTCTTTATGCTCGTTAGCATATCGTATTTTTTTTTATATTTTTTTTTAAAAAATAGTAATAAAAAAAATATTTCCAAAATTTAAAAATAGCATAAAAAGTACATAAAATTCTCAGAACAATGGTCTAAAACCTCTCTAAAAAATGTCAATACAAAAGCAAAAACTTAAAAAAAACGTCTCAAAACATTCCCAGAAAACAGTACTAATCTATCATATATATTTTAAAAAACAACATTATTAAAACCCTATTACCCAATTTTTAAAAACTAACATTGAACAAAGGTAAAAAAGTTTTATGGTAACAAAAAAGAAAAACTGATTTCACAAAAAAAAAAAAAAAACCCACGCATATGGTAATGTACACAAAAAAACAGTATAGAAAAATATTTTAATCTACACAAATCTAACACATATCATGAACCCATAACCGATATTAAACATAACCAAATACATATTCCAATTGTCCTCATCACTTTCGGGCCGTGTGGACGTGCTGCGCAGAAGCTCCTTATTGAGTTGGTTTTTGAGCAGTTTACCTGTTTTCACTTGGACACGAAAATGGCAGAACGTACAAGACTGAGGCTAAATACTGTCTGCATTGAGCTGGTTCGTGGTACATTAAGTGGCTCTACCGTGAACGTCCTTCTCCCTGGCATCATAAGGGATGCATCTGGAGTTTATCTGGAGTTTATCTGGAGAGAGTTCTGGGGGTCAACGCCCCCGCGGCCCGGTCTGTGACAAGGCCTCCTTAGTGTCCCAGGATGCGACCCACACCAGTCGACTAACACCCAGGTACCCATTTTACTGATGGGGAACATAGACAACAGGTGGAAAGAAACACGTCCAATGTTTCTACTCTGGCTGGGAATCGAACCCAGGCCCTCACCGTGTGAAGCGAGAGCGTTAACCACCAGGCCGCCATATGGCATATGGCATTCCCAATGAGGAATTGTATGGCATCGCTCTGAATGGTTTGACAAGAATCTTCGTGAAATTTGTACGAGCCGGTTTCTACACGAGAATCGTGGAGAATTACCAGGAACAACGCGTGAGTGTGAATTCAGCAGTGGATGTCGTTTTACATGACGTCTCTAAGTACTACATATGTGTGAAGGTAGGAAATGTACCCTTCGAGGCTACGGCGTATGGTCTACAGGAGTTTTTCAGCATTTATGGGACAGTGCATTCTGCAACCATGGGAGTGTGGAGCGATGGTCCATATGAAGGGCTGCTGGAGGGTTCTTGCACCCTCAAAATGTCTTTAACAAGGCCTATACCATCCTATGTTACGATGACCGGTTATAGGACACAGTTTTTTGTGTACTATGCCGGTCAGAGGAAAACATGTCGTTTGTGTAGCTCCTATGAGCACATGGCAGCCCAGTGTCCTAGGAGCAGGCTCCTCAAGTTCTGGGGCCTCCATTTGTGATTCCGCAGCCGTGCCATTTGGTGCCTAGCTATGGTGCTTCGGGAGGAGGGAGGACTGACCTCTGGAGCAAGGTCGACAGGGAGGTGGCGGCGGTGGAGACGTGTCACTCTCCCAGGGGCGTCGGGGGGAGATGCAGGTGACACCTGAGGAGTCTTTAGTTCAGGAAAACTACGACCCTGGGTTGTTTGTTGGCGGATGTGATCAAGGATTTTTTGGATGGGGACGAGCCCTGTGCAGAAGGTGTTCTCAGTTTATGTGAAGACGGAGCACTGAGGGACAACAAAAAACCTTTTTAGA
>NW_026510481.1:0-38819 GCF_026875155.1 Cherax quadricarinatus | reverse complement strand
TGTGTGTGTGTGTGTGTGATTTGATTTAAATTCAACTTTCGTTAATTATTCTATTTTTTCGATGTATTGTCTCCTCAAAATGTAGGCCTACTGTATCTACTGTATTTAGTAATCTGTGTATTTTCAAGTTTATGTTATTATCACTAGCTGTGGTTCCTAAGTCTTTTTAGCTGATATCTCTAGCTATGGTTCCTAAGTCTTTTTAGCTGATATCACTAGCTGTGGTTCCTAAGTCTTTTAGCTGATATCACTAGCTGTGGTTCCTAAGTCTTTTTAGCTGATATCACTAGCTATGGTTCCTAAGTCTTTTTAGCTGATATCACTAGCTATGGTTCCTAAGTCTTTTTAGCTGATATCACTAGCTGTGGTTCCTAAGTCTTTTAGCTGATATCACTAGCTGTGGTTCCTAAGACTTTTTAGCTGATATCACTAGCTGTGGTTCCTAAGTCTTTTTAGCTGATATCACTAGCTATGGTTCCTAAGTCTTTTTAGCTGATATCACTAGCTGTGGTTCCTAAGACTTTTTAGCTGATATCACTAGCTGTGGTTCCTAAGTCTTTTTAACTGATATCACTAGCTATGGTTCCTAAGTCTTTTTAGCTGATATCACTAGCTGTGGTTCCTAAGACTTTTTAGCTGATATCACTAGCTGTGGTTCCTAAGTCTTTTTAGCTGATGTTATCACCAGCTATGGCTCCTAAGTCTTTTTAGCTGATGTTATCACTAGCTATGGTTCCTAAGTCTTTTTAGCTGATATCACTAGCTGTGGTTCCTAAGTCATTTTAGCTGATATCACTAGCTGTGGTTCCTAAGACTTTTTAGCTGATATCACTAGCTGTGGTTCCTAAGCCTTTTTAGCTGATGTTATCACCAGCTATGGCTCCTAAGTCTTTTTAGCTGATGTTATCACTAGCTATGGTTCCTAAGTCTTTTTAGCTGATATCACTAGCTGTGGTTCCTAAGTCATTTTAGCTGATATCACTAGCTGTGGTTCCTAAGTCATTTTAGCTGATATCATTAGCTATGGTTTCTAAGTCTTTTTAGCTGATATCTCTAGCTATGGTTCCTAAGTCCTTTTAGCTGATATCACTAGCTGTGGTTCCTAAGTCTTTTTAGCTGATATCACTAGCTGTGGTTCCTAAGTCTTTTTAGCTGATATCACTAGCTATGGTTCCTAAGTCTTTTTAGCTGATATCACTAGCTATGGTTCCTAAGCCTTTTTAGCTGATATCACTAGCTGTGGTTCCTAAGTCTTTTTAGCTGATATCACTAGCTATGGATCCTAAGTCTTTTTAGCTGATATCACTAGCTATGGTTCCTAAGTCTTTTTAGCTGATATCACTAGCTATGGTACCTAAGTCTTTTTAGCTGATATCACAAGCTGTGGTTCCTAAGTCTTTTTAGCTGATATCACTAGCTATGGTTCCTAAGTCTTTTTACCTGATATCACTAGCTATGGTTCCTAAGTCTTTTTAGCTGATATCTCTAGCTATGGTTCCTAAGTCTTTTTAGCTGATATCACTAGCTGTGGTTCCTAAGTCTTTTTAGCTGATATCACTAGCTGTGGTTCCTAAGTCTTTTTAGCTGATATCACTAGCTATGGTTCCTAAGTCTTTTTAGCTGATATCACTAGCTATGGTTCCTAAGTCTTTTTAGCTGATATCTCTAGCTATGGTTCCTAAGTCCTTTTAGCTGATATCACTAGCTGTGGTTCCTAAATCTTTTTAGCTGATATCACTAGCTGTGGTTCCTAAGTCTTTTTAGCTGATATCACTAGCTATGGTTCCTAAGTCTTCTTAGCTGATATCACTAGCTATGGTTCCTAAGTCTTTTTAGCTGATATCACTAGCTGTGGTTCCTAAGTCTTTTTAGCTGATATCACTAGCTATGGTTCCTAAGTCATTTTAGCTGATATCACTAGCTATGGTTCCTAAGCCTTTTTAGCTGATATCACTAGCTGTGGTTCCTAAGTCTTTTTAGCTGATATCACTAGCTATGGATCCTAAGTCTTTTTAGCTGATATCACTAGCTATGGTTCCTAAGTCTTTTTAGCTGATATCACAAGCTGTGGTTCCTAAGTCTTTTTAGCTGATATCACTAGCTATGGTTCCTAAGTCTTTTTAGCTGATATCACTAGCTATGGTTCTTAAGTCTTTTTAGCTGATATCTCTAGCTATGGTTCCTAAGTCTTTTTAGCTGATATCACTAGCTGTGGTTCCTAAGTCTTTTTAGCTGATATCACTAGCTGTGGTTCCTAAGTCTTTTTAGCTGATATCACTAGCTATGGTTCCTAAGTCTTTTTAGCTGATATCACTAGCTATGGTTCCTAAGCCTTTTTAGCTGATATCCCTAGCTGTGGTTCCTAAGTCTTTTTAGCTGATATCACTAGATGTGGTTCCTAAGTCTTTTTAGCTGATATCACTAGCTGTGGTTCCTAAGTCTTTTTAGGCGATATCACTAGATGTGGTTCCTAAGTCTTTTTAGCTGATATCACTAGTTGTGGTTCCTAAGCCTTTTTAGCTGATATCACTAGCTGTGGTTCCTAAGTCTTTTTAGCTGATATCACTAGCTGTGGTTCCTAAGCCTTTTTAGCTGATATCACTAGCTGTGGTTCCTAAGTCTTTTTAGCTGATATCACTAGCTGTGGTTCCTAAGCCTTTTTAGCTGATATCACTAGCTGTGGTTCCTAAGTCTTTTGTAGCTGATATCACTAGCTGTGTTTCCTAAGTCTTTTTAGGTGATATCACTAGCTGTGGTTCCTAAGACTTTTTAGCTGATATCACTAGCTGTGGTTCCTAAGTCTTTTTAGCTGATATCACTAGCTGTGGTTCCTAAGTCTTTTAGCTGATATCACTAGCTGTGGTTCCTAAGTCTTTTTAGCTGATATCACTAGCTGTGGTTCCTAAGTCATTTTAGCTGATATCACTAGCTATGGTTCTTAAGTCTTTTTAGCTGATATCACTAGCTGTGGTTCCTAAGTCTTTTTAGGTGATATCTCTAGCTATGGTTCCTAAGTCATTTTAGCTGATATCACTAGCTATGGTTCCTAAGTCTTTTTAGCTGATATCACTAGCTGTGGTTCCTAAGTCTTTTTAGCTGATATCACTAGCTATGGTTCCTAAGTCATTTTAGCTGATATCACTAGCTATGGTTCCTAAGTCATTTTAGCTGATATCACTAGCTATGGTTCCTAAGTCATTTTAGCTGATATCACTAGCTATGGTTCCTAAGTCATTTTAGCTGATATCACTAACTATGGTCCCTAAGTCTTTTTAGCTGATATCACTAGCTATGGATCCTAAGTCATTTTAGCTGATATCACTAGCTATGGTTCCTAAGTCTTTTTAGCTGATATCACTAGCTGTGGTTCCTAAGTCTTTTTAGCTGATATCACTAGCTATGTTTCCTAAGTCATTTTAGCTGATATCACTAGCTATGGTTCCTAAGTCATTTTAGCTGATATCACTAGCTATGGTTCCTAAGTCTTTTTAGCTGATATCACTAGCAATGGTTTCTAAGTCTTTATAGCTGATATCACTAGCTGTGGTTCCTAAGTCTTTTTAGCTGATATCACTAGCTGTGGTTCCTAAGTCTTTTTAGCTGATATCACTAGCTGTGGTTCCTAAGTCTTTTTAGCTGATATCACTAGCTGTGGTTCCTAAGTCTTTTAGCTGATATCACTAGCTGTGGTTCCTAAGCCTTTTTAGCTGATATCACTAGCTGTGGTTCCTAAGCCTTTTTAGCTGATATCACTAGCTGTGGTTCCTAAGTCTTTTAGCTGATATCACCAGCTGTGGTTCCTAAGCCTTTTTAGCTTATATCACTAGCTGTGGTTCCTAAGTGTTTTAGCTGATATCACTAGCTGTGGTTCCTAAGTCTTTTTAGCTGATATCACTAGCTGTGGTTCCTAAGTCTTTTTAGCTGATATCACTAGCTGTGGTTCCTAAGTCTTTTAGCTGATATCACTAGCTGTGGTTCCTATGCCTTTTTAGCTGATATCACTAGCTGTGGTTCCTAAGCCTTTTTAGCTGGTATCACTAGCTGTGGTTCCTAAGTCTTTTAGCTGATATCACTAACTGTGGTTCCTAAGCCTTTTTAGCTGATATCACTAGCTGTGGTTCCTAAGTCTTTTTAGCTGATATCACTAACTGTGTTTCCTAAGTCATTTTAGCTGATATCACTAGCTATGGTTCCTAAGTCATTTTAGCTGATATCACTAGCTATGGTTCCTAAGTCATTTTAGCTGATATCACTAGCTATGGTTCCTAAGTCTTTTTAGCTGATATCACTAGCTGTGGTTCCTAAGTCTTTTTAGCTGATATCACTAGCTATGGTTCCTAAGTCATTTTAGCTGATATCACTAGCTATGGTTCCTAAGTCATTTTAGCTGATATCACTAGCTGTGGTTCCTAAGTCTTTTAGCTGATATCACTAGCTATGGTTCCTAAGTCATTTTAGCTGATATCACTAGCTATGGTTCCTAAGTCTTTTTAGCTGATATCACTAGCTATGGTTCCTAAGTCATTTTAGCTGATATCACTAGCTATGGTTCCTAAGTCTTTTTAGCTGATATCACTAGCTGTGGTTCCTAAGTCTTTTAGCTGATATCAATAGCTGTGGTTCCTAAGTCTTTTAGCTGATATCACTAGCTATGGTTCCTAAGTCTTTTTAGCTGATATCACTAGCTATGGTTCCTAAGTCATTTTAGCTGATATCACTAGCTATGGTTCCTAAGTCTTTTTAGCTGATATCACTAGCTATGGTTCCTAAGTCATTTTAGCTGATATCACTAGCTATGGTTCCTAAGTCTTTTTAGCTGATATCACTAGCTGTGGTTCCTAAGTCTTTTAGCTGATATCACTAGCTGTGGTTCCTAAGTCTTTTAGCTGATATCACTAGCTATGGTTCCTAAGTCTTTTTTGGTCAAAATCTTGTTTTTCGAACAATATATCCCGCCCAGCATCAACAATGGCATCTGGGGGGTAAAAAGGCCATGATTAATTATTTCTGCATCTATTCATGAGATGATATATGGACTCTATCTATCTATCTACATCATTATCATCATCCTTCTCTTCCTCTTTTATCGTGCGTTCCTTCCTGTTTCTGTCTTCTGTTTTATGTGTTGTAAAAATTTATGCCCTTTTTTGATATTCCAATTATTGGCCATTTTTTCGGATCAGTGCCTTTTTGAGTTCCGGGGAAATTAATTCTTGCCTTTTTTGTCGCTTTTCTCTGTTTTCTTGTATTTTCTCTCTCCCCCCATTCGTTATGTTTTTATTACTTGTTACTCTAGTCTCGTTTATCCATTATTCTAGTTATTATGTGTTTATTGTTTTATATTGTAATTATTCATTATTTCGTTATTCCTTATATTCTATTTCTTAACTCATTATGGCTTGGTTCCATTTTTTTACATTCGTAATATTCGTTCTTCCATCTTTCTTTCCATCTTCCAGGTTTTATCATCTTTCATTTATTTCCTTTCTTTAATCGTTTTTTTTTCCTTCCTACCGTCCAATATCTTTCTTCTTATCTTTCTCAAGCTTGGAATTATTTTCGTAGTACCTTCATTTCCCCGTTTATCCGTATACAGTGGACCCCCGGTTAACGAACTTTTTTCACTCCAGAAGTATGTTCAGGTGCCAGTACTGACCGAATTTGTTCCCATAAGGAATATTGTGAAGTAGATTAGTCCATTTCAGACCCCCAAACATACACGTACAAACACACTTACATAAATACACTTACATAATTGGTCGCATTGGGAGCTGATCGTAAACCGGGGGTCCACTGTACAGTGGACCCCTGGTTAACGATATTTTTTCACTCCAGAAGTATGTTCAGGTGCAAGTACTGACCGAATTTATTCCCATAAGGAATATTGTGAAGTAGATTAGTCCATTTCAGACCCCCAAACATACACGTACAAACGCACTTACATAAATACACTTACATAATTGGTCACATTCGGAGGTGATCGTTATGCGGGGGTCCACTGTATTCGTATTTCCCCTCTGTTGTTTCTCTCTCTGTTTTCCCCTCGCTTCCTATTGTGAGTCTAGTCCCTGTCCTTTTCTTCTTATCCTCCGTCTCTTTCTCTGTCTGTCTGTGAGCCATCTGTGGGCCAGCTGTGAGCCATCTGTGGGCCAGCTGTGAGCCATCTGTGAGCCAGCAATTTCATTTGATCTGCTGATTTTATCTCGTTAATATTATGCTGTACGAATGTGTTCCAGACTCGAGTCATCCTGGAGATAAATGATCTCAGATGCAGTGATGCTCTGGAGAAAGGTGCAGAGTGAAGCTGCTGCTTGCTGCCCGTCTTGTGGTGTAGCTCAGTCCTCACTGTCCTCGGAGTGGGCTCCGAGAAATGAGTTGGTTCATGGTCAGTTTGGAGTCGAATTTCACCCCAAGGATATCAACTTCGTTCCCATATACCAACACTCTCCCATTTTTACTTACTACTGCTCCGGCATTACCATCATGGTGCCTAGAGACCATCATTTGTGTTTTCTCAGGTGCAAATGTTACTTGCCATCTGTTTTCCCAAGCTGATATAGCTCTCAGCTGGTGATTGATGTAGCTTAGAGCAGCTGGCATTTCTTCTCTTGGATAAGTGAATGTCAGTGTACAGTCGTCTGCATATGCATGTGATTCTGGGATGAGATGAAGAAGGTCGTTGAAGTAGACATTCCATAACAGTGGACCCAGCACGCTTCCTTGTGGAACGCTTGCCCCAATAGGATGTCTTACTGATTTCGTTCCACTGAGAACTACACTTAGAGATCTACCATGAAGGTAATCACTGAGGAGACATAGCGTAGAGCCTGCAGTTGCCAGTGCTTGTAGCTTTGCTAAGAGGTCCTGGTGCCACACCCGGTCGAAAGCGCCAGCAATGTCCAGTGCTACCACACAGCTGACTTTGGATTCATCCAGTGACTGGTGCCACTTAGTGGAGAGGTTTAACAACAGATCAGCAGCAGAGTAACCTTTCCTGAAGCCATATTGACGATCACAAGTGAACGATTGTCGAGAAACTCTGTCATTTGCCATGAGAATATTGTCTCAAGAATCCTGCCAGTGACTGACAGGAGTGACACTGGTCTGTTGTTGCTGGTTTTCAGTGTTTTCTTGTTAGAGATGCTGCTAGCTGGTTAGATTAGCTAATTATCAATCTTGTGCTCAACTTATCTAAGCCTTCTCCTGGTCCTCTCTCTCTCTCTCTCTCTCTCTCTCTCTCTGTTGCAAGGTGTGGCTTGCAATTGCCTGCTCATGCAGAAAGATACAAATCAATTCTATTAAAAAGAGACACACTTTACCGCAATAAAAAGTTGAAAAACAAAACGTCCGTCAAAATAAAACATTTCAATATAAAACCAGAGTTTAAATTCACGGAAAACCTGAAAACCTGTGAGCCGAATAAAAGAACAATATCACTCGTTTATTTTTTGTCTAGGAATTCGACAGAGAACAAAAACAAAAGCCGAGTTGTAACAATTTAGCTGCTGATCAAGTTATTCCGGGAGGCTGAGGCTGATGTAGGGGACGACGTGCACACAGTGTTGCAGCAGTGATCACTGCTGTTGTAATGTTGCTGAGGCTGATGTAGGGGACGACGTGCACACATTGTTGCAGCAGTGATCACTGCTGTTGTAATGTTGCTGAGGCTGATGTAGGGGACGACGAGCACACAGTGTTGCAGCAGTGATCACTGCTGTTGTAATGTTGCTGAGGCTGATGTAGGGGACGACGAGCACACAGTGTTGCAGCAGTGATCACTGCTGTTGTAATGTTGCTGAGGCTGATGTAGGGACGACGAGCACACATTGTTGCAGCAGTGATCACTGCTGTTGTAATGTTGCTGAGGCTGATGTAGGGGACGACGAGCACACATTGTTGCAGCAGTGATCACTGCTGTTGTAATGTTGCTGAGGCTGATGTAGGGGACGACGTGCACACATTGTTGCAGCAGTGATCACTGCTGTTGTAATGTTGCTGAGGCTGATGTAGGGGACGACGAGCACACATTGTTGCAGCAGTGATCACTGCTGTTGTAATGTTGCTGAGGCTGATGTAGGGGACGACGAGCACACATTGTTGCAGCAGTGATCACTGCTGTTGTAATGTTGCTGAGGCTGATGTAGGGGACGACGAGCACACATTGTTGCAGCAGTGATCACTGCTGTTGTAATGTTGCTGAGGCTGATGTAGGGGACGACGTGCACACATTGTTGCAGCAGTGATCACTGCTGTTGTAATGTTGCTGAGGCTGATGTAGGGGACGACGTGCACACATTGTTGCAGCAGTGATCACTGCTGTTGTAATGTTGCTGAGGCTGATGTAGGGGACGACGAGCACACATTGTTGCAGCAGTGATCACTGCTGTTGTAATGTTGCAAGTTTAGCATTTTTAAATCACTTCACGTTGACGAAGCAATGTAATATTGAACATTTATATATATATATATATATATATATATATATATTATATATATATATATATATATATATATTATATATATATAATATATATATATATATATATATATATATGTTGTGACTGGGTGACAATATAACGCGTGATTGTAAATATTTAAAAATACCCAAAAACACTACAAAAACACTTGAAAAAACTAAATAAACACTGGAAAAACATTGCAGAGAAAAAAGGCCTGAGAGCTTTCATGTGTTTACACACATCTTCAGAGGAAGGAGGTATTGATCAGAGAAGTGATTTCGGAGAAGCGAGTAGTGGGGGAACTACTGGAGGGTAATTGTTCTAAAATACTTTCCGTCCTAGCAAGATACATGTCTAGTTGAAGGAATGTGTTGGTGATAGCAATGTCTGGTGTGCCAGACGGATGTCTAGTGGTCAGTGAGATGAATGTCTTGTGAGTGAGATGAATGTCTTGTGAGTGAGATGAATGTCTTGTGAGTGAGATGAATGTCTTGTGAGTGAGATGAATGTCTTGTGAGTGAGATGAATGTCTTGTGAGTGAGATGAATACCTTGTGAGTGAGATGAATGTCTTGTGAGCGAGATGAATGTCTTGTGAGTGAGATGAATGTCTTGTGAGCGAGATGAATGTCTTGTGAGCGAGATGAATACCTTGTGAGCGAGATGAATACCTTGTGAGTGAGATGAATGTCTTGTGAGCGAGATGAATACCTTGTGAGCGAGATGAATACCTTGTGAGTGAGATGAATGTCTTGTGAGCGAGATGAATGTCTTGTGAGCGAGATGAATGTCTTGTGAGCGAGATGAATGTCTTGTGAGTGAGATGAATGTCTTGTGAGCGAGATGAATGTCTTGTGAGCGAGATGAATGTCTTGTGAGCGAGATGAATGTCTTGTGAGCGAGATGAATGTCTTGTGAGTGAGATGAATGTCTTGTGAGCGAGATGAATGTCTTGTGAGTTAGATCTCGTGTACAACCAATAAACGACACTAGATCATAACTCCAGCAGAAGATACCGTCGGGTAACATCAACCTCGTCTGTCCATTACATCATCTGGACTAAGATTCACTTCAAATCTATCGTAGTTCGAAGCAGTCTAGAGCCCTTATATAGTTTTATTTTCTTACTAGCAAATATAGTAAGCCAACGTTTGTCCAGTGGACATATATCAGCAAGATAATAACTGATTCAGGGACGCAGTCAGTAGTGCCTCACTGAATCAGGCAGTTAGTACTGTCTCACTGAATCAGGCAGTACTGCCTCACTCAATCAGGCAGTACTGCCTCACTGAATCAGGCAGTACTGCCTCACTCAATCAGGCAGTACTGCCTCACTGAATCAGGCAGTTAGTACTGTCTCACTGAATCAGGCAGTACTGCCTCACTGAATCAGGCAGTACTGCCTCACTCAATCAGGCAGTTAGTACTGTCTCACTGAATCAGGCAGTACTGCCTCACTGAATCAGGCAGTACTGCCTCACTCAATCAGGCAGTACTGCCTCACTCAATCAGGCAGTTAGTACTACTTCACTGAATCAGGCAGTACTGCCTCACTGAATCAGGCAGTACTGCCTCACTGAATCAGGCAGTTAGTACTACCTCACTGAATCAGGCAGTACTGCCTCACTGAATCAGGCAGTACTGCCTCACTCAATCAGGCAGTTAGTACTGTCTCACTGAATCAGGCAGTACTGCCTCACTGAATCAGGCAGTACTGCCTCACTCAATCAGGCAGTTAGTACTACCTCAATGAATCAGGCAGTACTGCCTCACTGAATCAGGCAGTACTGCCTCACTGAATCAGGCAGTACTGGTTCACTGAATCAGGCAGTACTGCCTCACTCAATCAGGCAGTACTGCCTCACTGAATCAGGCAGTACTGCCTCACTGAATCAGGCAGTACTGCCTCACTCAATCAGGCAGTTAGTACTACCTCAATGAATCAGGCAGTACTGCCTCACTGAATCAGGCAGTACTGCCTCACTGAATCAGGCAGTACTGCCTCACTCAATCAGGCAGTTAGTACTACCTCAATGAATCAGGCAGTACTGCCTCACTTGAATCAGGCAGTACTGCCTCACTGAATCAGGCAGTACTGCCTCACTCAATCAGGCAGTTAGTACTACCTCAATGAATCAGGCAGTACTGCCTCACTGAATCAGGCAGTACTGCCTCACTCAATCAGGCAGTTAGTACTGTCTCACTGAATCAGACAGTTAGTACTGTCTCACTGAATCAGGCAGTTAGTACTGTCTCACTGAATCAGTCAGTTAGTACTGCCTCACTCAATCAGGCAGTTAGTACTGTCTCACTGAATCAGGCAGTTAGTACTGTCTCACTGAATCAGGCAGTTAGTACTGCCTCACTCAATCAGGCAGTTAGTACTGTCTCACTGAATCAGTCAGTTAGTACTGCCTCACTCAATCAGTCAGTTAGTACTACCTCACTGAATCAGTCAGTTAGTACTGTCACTGTTGTAATGAGCGTCACTGTTAGTGCAGTAAGAAATTACAAATCCAGTACACTTAGTTGTGGTCTGCAGACGTGGATTAAGTTGTTTCTAGACTTAGGTAACTAAGTTGGTAGTGAACTTAGATCACACCCTGAATCTGAACTTTGAAGGTGATAGCAGAACGAGTGATATTTCTGTTATGTTATTGAGTTCGAAAGGACCCAAGAGTCTGACCTTTGAAGGAATTATGAAAATTTCTAGTTCCCCCCCAAAAAATCTAGTTTCTAGAAATGATTGATATTTCTAGTTTCCAGGAAATTTCTGGTTTCCAGGAAATTTCTAGTTTCCAGGAATGATTGATATTTCTAGTTTCCAGGAAATTTCTAGTTTCCAGGAAATTTCTAGTTTCCAGGAATGATCGATATTTCTAGTTTCCAGGAAATTTCTGGTTTCCAGGAAATTTCTAGTTTCCAGGAATGATTGATATTTCTAGTTTCCAGGAAATTTCTAGTTTCCAGAAAATTTCTAGTTTCCAGGAAATTTCTAGTTTCCAGGAAATTTCTAGTTTCCAGGAATGATCGATATTTCTAGTTTCCAGGAAATTTCTGGTTTCCAGGAAATTTCTAGTTTCCAGGAGTGATTGATATTTCTAGTTTCCAGGAAATTTCTAGTTTCCAGGAATCATTGACACTTCTTGTTTCCAGGAAATTTCTAGTTTCCAGGAATCACTGACATTTCTAGTTTCCAGGAAATTTCTAGTTTCCAGGAATCATTGATACTTCTTGTTTCCAGGAAATTTCTAGTTTCCAGGAATCATTGATATTTCTAGTTTCCAGGAATTACTGATATTTCTAATTTCTAGAAATCATCGATATTTCTAGTTTCCAAGAAATTTTTAATTTCCAGGAATCATTGATATTTCAAGTTTCCAAGACTAGTTTCCAGGAATCATTGATATTTCTAGTTTCCAAGAAATTTCTAGTTTCCAGGAATCATTGATATTTCCAGTTTCCAAGAAATTTCTAGTTTCCAGGAATCATTGATATTTCTAGTTTCCAGGAATCATTGATATTTCCAGTTTCCAAGAAATTTCTAGTTTCCAGGAATCACTGATATTTCCAGTTTCCAGCCAAAACAAGAGAATATCATCGCTGTAACTTACCAGTTACCTTTAGCCTCGTACGTGAGACTCAAATATATAATAAGCTAACCATCAATTACATTAATATGACCAAAGTAATTAACAGTATTTTGTGGCTTATTTAACGACATAATTTCCAGTAATTATTGATCAAAGAATAATTTGGGATAATCGTTTAGTTTATCTTAGGTAAAAAGGGTATGTAAGGTATTAAGAACACCCTGATGTTTATATTCATCTACACTAATATACACACTACATATACACACTCATATACACAGTAATATACACACAGGAAGTGGAACAGTCTGGCAAGTGAGGTAGTGGAGGCAGGAACCATACATAGTTTTAAAACGAGGTATGATAATGCTTATGGAGCAGGAAGAGGACCTAGTAGCGGGGCCAGGAGCTATGATTAGACCCTTTCAACCATAAATGGGTGAGTACACTATACATTCATATTCAGCTACACTCATATACACTATATACACCCATGTTAATCTGCACTATATACACCCATATTAATCTACACTATATACACCATATTAATCTACACTATATACACCCATATTAATCTACGCTTCATATACACTTTAATTAAAAATATATATAGGTCATGGAGGCAGAGTGACTCCTACCAATCACAGCTGCCTCTAAGCCTCTACAATAGAGCCGGGGGTTTCAGTCTCTTTTTAAGGAATATCAGGAGCAGTAGAGAGCAATATGGATCATTTAGCCACAGAGTTTCAACAGACATCATCCGGCCGTCAGAAAATAAAACTTAAAATGAATATATCTCAAAAGTCTAAGATTTAATTTTGTCTAAACAAGTTTTAACCCTAAGATATAAATCTAGTGGAAGGGTAAAGAAGACTGGAGATGGAGTATATTTTTAGGGGTGACTAAGTTAGCAATAATCTTTGAAATTTTTTTCCAAAAAAATTTTTTAAAAAAGGGGGGGGTTTTCCCCCCCCAAAAAAAATTTCCCCCCTTTTTGGGCCAAAAAAATTTTTAAAAACTTTTTTAAAATTTTGGGGGGGTTTTTTAAAAAAAAACCTTTTTAAACCTTTTTTAAAAAAAGGGAATTTAATTTTCCCCCCCTTTTTTTTTAAGGGGGGGGGTTTTTTTTTGGGGGTTTTTAAAAAAAAAAACCGGGGGGGAAAAAATTTTTTGGGGGGCCCCCCTTTTTAAAAAAATTTTTTGGGGGGGCCCGGGAAAATTTTAAAAAAAAAAAAAAAAAAACCCTTTTTTTTTTAAAAAAAATTTTTTGGGGGAAAAAGGGTTTTTAAAAAAAAGGGGGGGGGGGGGGTTTTTTCCGGGGGGGAAAAAAAAAAAGGGGGAAAAAAGGGGTTTTTTGAAAAAAAAAAAAAAAAAAAAATTTTTTAAAAAAAAAGGGGGGGGAAAAAAACCCCCTTTTTTGGGGGGGAAAAAAAAAGGAAAAAAAGGGAAAAAAAAAAAAAAAACCCCCCCAAAATTTTTTTTTAAAAAAACCCCGGGGGGTTTTTAAAAAATTTTTTTTAAAAAAAAATTTTTTTTTAAAAAATTTTTTTTTTTTTTTTGGAAAAAAAAAAAAAAACCCTAAAATTTTAAAAAATTTTTTTAAAAAAAACCCGGGGGTTTAAAGGAATTTTTTTTAAAAAAAAACCCTTTTTTTTTTTTTTTAAAAAAAAAAAAGGGTTTTTTGGGGGGGAAAAGGTTAGCAAAAATCTTTGAAAGAGAAGATGGTTAAATTTCCCCCCCGTTTGTGGTTTTGAAAATAGGGTTTTTTCGTTTCGTGTGTCGGCTGGCCCCTCTTCGGGACAGGGTGGTGCTGCCCTTCCACACAGTGGTGCTCCCTTCCAAAAAGGGGTTGCGGCCTTCCACACAGGGGTTGCTCCCTTTCCCAACACAGGGGTTCTCCCTTTCCCACCCAGGGTGCTCCCTTCACACGTGGTGCGCCTTCCACACAGTGCTGCTCCCTTTCCCAAAAACAGTGCTGTTTGCCTTCCACCAGTGGGGGCTCCCCTTCCACCAGGGGTTTCCCCTGCCTTCCACCATTGTTTCTCCCTTTCCCAATTACAGTGGTGTCCCTGGGCCCTTCCACACAGTGGGCTGCCTTCCACCAGGGGTTTTGCTGCCTTCCACAAATTTGGTGCGCCTTCCACAAGTGGTGCTGCCTTCCCACACAGGGGTTTGCGGGCCTTTCCACACAGTGGTGCTGCCTTCCCACAGTGGTGCTCCCTTTCCCAAACAGTGGTGTGCCTTCCAACAGGGGTGCTCCCTTTCCCAAACCCAGGGCTGCTCCCTTTCCAACAGGGGTGCTGCCTTCCACACAGTGGTGCTCCCTTTTCCCACATTTGTGCTGCCTTCCAACAGGGGGTTGCTCCCTTCCCAACAGTGGGGGGCTGCCCCCCCAAACAGGGGTGCTGCCTTCCCACAGTGGTGCTGCCTTAACAAGGGGTGCTGCCTTCCACACAGTGGTGCGCCTTCCCACAGGGGTGTTTTTTTTTTTTTGGGGCCCCCCTTTTTTTTTTCCACACAGTGGTTGCTGTTTCCACACAGTGGGCTGCCTTCCACACGTGGTGTTTGCCTTCCACACAGGGGTTTGCTGCCCTTCCAACAGTGCTGCTGTTTCCCACCGTGGTGCCTGCCTTCCATACAGTGCTGTGCCTTCCACCCCTGTCCTGTTTCCCTTTCCCCCCAGTTGCTGCCTTCCACACAGGGGTGCTCCCCTTCCACACAGTGCTGTGCCCTTACACACATTTGTGCTGCCCTTCCACCCCCAGTGGTGCTCCCTTCCCCCACATTTGCTGCTGCCTTCCACACAGGGGTGCTGCCTTCCCACAGTGGTGCTGCCTTCCACACGTTGGTGCCCCTTTCCCACACTTTGGGTGTGCCTTCCACAAAAGTGGTGTTTCCCTTTCCCACACAGTCCCTGCTGCCTTCCTTTACAGTGGTGCTGCCTTCCACACATTTTGGTGCGGGCCTTCCACACAGGGGTTTGCTGCCTTCCAAAACTTTGGTGCTGCCTTCCTTTACGGTGTGCTGCCTTCCCCACAGGGGTGCTGCCTTCCACACAGTGGTGTCCCTTCCAAACAGTGGTGCTGTTTCCCACCCCAGGTGTTGCGGGCCTTTCCCACACAGTGGTGTTTCCCTTCCCACCCAGTGTTTGCTGCCTTCCATACAGGGGTGCTGCCTTAAAAACCCCAGGGGTGCTCCCTTCCCCACCACGTGGTGCTGCCTTCCACACAGTGGTGTGCCTTCCTTACAGTGCTGCTGCCTTCCACAAAAGTGGTGCGTTTCCACACAGGGTGTTTTCCCTTTCCCACACAGTGGTGCTCCCCTTCCACACAGGGGTCCCTCCCCTTCCCACACATTTGGGGTTTCCCTTCCACCCCAGTGGTGCTCCCTTCCATCCCCCCCCGTGCGGCTGCCTTTCACACTTTTCGCTGCCTTCCCCCCAATTTCCTTTTTCCCTTTCCACACAGTGGTCCCTGCCTTCCACCCAGTGCTGCTCCCTTTTACAAACAGTGGGGGCGTTTTCCCAAACACAGTGGTGCGGGCCTTCCACCCCAGTGGTGCGGGCCTCCTTACATTGCTGCCCCTTTCCCAAAAACAGTGGGGCTGTTTTCCCCCCACAGGGGTGCTCCCTTTCCCACACAGTGGTGCTGCCTTCCCCCCATTTGGTGCTGCCTTCCATCCCAGGGGTTTGGTCCCTTCCCACACAGTCCTGCTGCCTTCCACACAGTGTGCTGCCTTCCACACAGTGGTGTGCCTTTCCACACATTGCTGCTCCCTTTCCCCACACAGTGGTGCTGTCTTCCCCACAGTGGTGTGCCTTCCACACAGGGGGTGCGGGACTTCCAAACAGTGGTGTTTGCCTTCCATACAGTGCTCCTGCCTTCCCCCACAGTCCTGCGCCTTCCACACAGTCCTGCTCCCTTTCCCACACAGTGCTGCTCCCTTTCCCCAAAAGGGGGGTGCTGTTTCCCACACATGGTGCTCCCTTTCCCACACAGTGGTGCTGCCTTCCACACAGTGGTGCTGCCTTCCACACAGTGGTGCTGCCTTTCCCAACAGTGTTTGCTGCCTTCCAACAGTGGGGGCCTGTCTTCCACACAGGGTGCTGCCCTTCCCCCACAGTGGTGTTTCCCTTCCACACAGTGGGGTGCCTTCCTTTTTTTTAAAGTGCTGCTGCCTTCCACAAGCCCTGCTGCCTTCCACACAGTTGCTGCCTCCTTCCCCCCAGTGGGGGCTGCCCTTCCAACAGTGCTGCTTTTTTTTCCACACATTTGGGGGCTGTTTTCCCCACACGGGGTTTGCTGCCTTCCACAAAAATGGTGCGGGCCTTCCCACACAGTGGTGCTGCCTTCCATACAGGGGCTGTGCCTTCCACACAGCCCGGGCGGGCCTTTCCCACACAGTGCTTTTGCCTTCCACACAGGGGTGCTGCCTTCCCCCACAGTGGTGGGGCCTTCCACACAGTGGTGCCCCCCTTCCCAAAAACAGTGGGCTGCCCCCACCCCAGTGGTGTCCCTTCCCCACACAGTGGTGTCCCTTCCACCCCAGGGTGCTGTTCCACAAGTGGTGTGCCTTCCTTTCATTTGGTGTTTGCCTTAAACCAGGGGGTGCTCCCTTTCCCAAATCAGTGGTGCTGCCTTCCACACAGTGGTGCTGCTTTCCCCACCCATTTGCGCTGCCTTCCACAAGGGGTGTGCCTTCCACACTTTTGCTGCTGCCTTCCACACAGTGCTGCTCCCTTTCCACACAGTCTGCTGCCCCACCATTTGGTTTGCTGCCTTCCCAAAAGTCCCTGCTGCCTTCCACACAGTGCTGCTCCCTTTTCCACAAAAGAGTGTCCCTTTCCCACACAGTGGAGCTGCCACCCCAACACAGGGTGCTCCCCTTCCACACAGTGGGGGTGCCTTCCCACAGGGGTTTGCTCCCTTTCCCACACAGGGTTGGTGCTCCCTTTTCCACCCCAGTGCTCCCTCCCTTCCCAAACCACAGTGGTGCTGCCTTCCACACAGTGGTGCCCCCTTTCCACCCCAGTGGTGCTGCCTTCCACACGGGGGTGCTCCCTTTCCCACCCCAGTGGTGCTGCCTT
The DNA here is from genome assembly GCF_026875155.1 of Cherax quadricarinatus. Classification (NCBI taxonomy): domain Eukaryota; kingdom Metazoa; phylum Arthropoda; class Malacostraca; order Decapoda; family Parastacidae; genus Cherax; species Cherax quadricarinatus. The sequence goes on along the minus strand of NW_026510481.1, from coordinate 21,682 downwards.
CCACCCCCAGGGGAGCAAACCCTTCCCCAAACTTTTGGTGCCCCTTTCCAACAGTGGTGTTTTCCCTTCCCCAACATTTGGCCCCTTGCCTTCCACACAGGGGTTCTCCCTTTAAACACAGTGGTGCTCCCTTTCCCCACCAGGGGTTTGCTCCCTTCCAACACAGTGGTGTTTCCCTTCCACACAGGGGGGCCCCTTCCATCCCGTGGTGCTCCCTTCCAAACAGGGGTGTCCCTTCCCAAACCCCAGTCCCTTGCTGCCTTTCCACACAGTGCTGCTGCCTTCACACAGGGGCCCCCTTTCCACCCCAGTGGTGCCCCCTTTCCCACACGTGGTGCGGGCCTTTCCCCACGTGGTGCTCCCTTTCCCAAACACAGTGGTGTGCCCCACACATTGGTGCTCCCTTTCCACACATTGGTTCTCCCTTCCACACAGTGGTTCCCTTCCAACAGTGGTGCTGCCTCCACCCAAAAGTGGTGCTGCCTTAACACGTGGTGCCCCTTTTCCAACACGGGGGGGTTGCTGCTTCCACACAGTGGTGCTGCCTTCCACCCCCCCAGGGGTTTGCTGCCCTTCCCACACGGTGGTTTTTCCCTTCCCACACAGTCGTGCCCCCCTTCCACCAGGGGTTTGCCGCCTTCCACACAGTCTTTGTCCCTTCCCCCACAGTGGTGTGCCTTCCCACAGGGGTTGTGCCTTCCCACAGGGGTTGGGGGCCTTAAACACATTTGGTGTTTGCCTTCCCAACAGTGCTGTGCCCTTCCCACGGTGGTGCTCCCCCTTCCACACGGGGGTGCGCCTTCCACACAGTGGGGGCTGCCTTCCACACAGTGGTGCGCTTCCACACAGGGTGGCCCCCCCTTTTCCCACCAGTGGTGCCCCTTCCCCAAAAGGGCTGCTGCCTTCCACCCCAGTGGGGGCTCCCTTCCACCGGGTGCGCCTTCCCCCACATTTGGTACTGCCTTCCCCCAACTTTGTTGCTCCCTTTTCCACCCCATTTGGTGCTGCCTTCACAAAGTGGGCTCCCTTTCCCCAAACAAAAGTGGTGTTGCCTTTCCACACAGTGGGTTGCTGCCTTCCACCAGGGGTGTCCCTTTCCCACACGTGGTGCTCCCTTCCACACAGTGGTGCCCCTTCCACCCCAGGTCGTGCCCCCTTCCCCCACAGTGGTCCCGGCTTCCACCGGGTCGTGCCCCCCTTCTACACAGGGTGCTGCCTTCCACACAGTGGGGGCCCCTTTCCCACATTTGGTGTTCTTCCAAACATTGGTGCTCCCTTCCACAAATTTTGGTTTTGGGCCTTTCACACGGGGTTTGGCTCCCTTCCACACAGTGGTGCTGCCTTCCACACAGTGGTGCTCCCTTCCAACAGTGGTGTTTCCCTTTCCCAAAAAGTGGTGCTGCCTTCACACGTGGTGCTGCCTTCCACACAGTTGGCTCCCTTCCCCACCTTGGTGCTGCCTTCCACACAGGGGTGTCCCCTTTCCCAAACAGTGGTGCTGCCTTTCCACACAGTGCTGCTCCCTTTTCCCACACAGTCCCTGCTGCCTTCAACACGGGGTTGCCGCCTTCCACACATTTGGTGCCCCCTTTTCCACACAGTGGTGCTGCCTTCCACACAGGGGTTTGCTGCCTTCCACACAGGGGTTTGCTGCCTTCCCCCACAGGGGGTGCTGCCTTCCACACAGGGGTTTGGCTCCCTTCCCCACACATTTGGGGTTTTTGCCTTCCACACAGTGGTGCTCCCTTTCCCACACAGTGGGGGCTCCCTTCCCCACACAGTGGGTTTGCCTTCCACCATGGTGTGCCCTTCCCCAGTGGTGCTCCCTTTCCCCAAAAACAGTGGTGTGCCTTCCACACAGGGGTTTGTCCCTTTTCCAACGTGGTATACAAGTACATGTAAAAGGGTTTATCCCAGTACATGTAAAGGTATACCGTACATGTACAAGGTATCCCAGTACATGTAAAAGGGTTTATCCCTTTAAAAATGTACAAGGTATCCAGTGCATGTAAAAGGTATACCAGAACATGTACAAGGTTTTACCGGGTACTTGTACAAGGTATACAAGTTTTATTTCCAAGGTTACAAGTACATTTTACAAGGTAAAAGGGTTATATGTACAAGGAAATACCAGTACATGTAAAAGGGAAACCAGTACATGTACAAGGTTTTCCATTTACATGTAAAAGGTATCAATTTAACACGTACAAAGTTTTACAATTTACATGTAAAAGGGTTTACAAGTAATGTAAAAAGGGTAAAAACAAAAACATGTAAAAGGTATAAAAGAAATGTAAAAGGTTTTACAAGTACATGAAACAAGGTGTACAAGTACATGTTCAAAGTACACAAGTACATGTAAAGGGTTTTTACAAGTACATGAAAAGGTATACAAGTACTGTACAAGGTATACAAGTACATGTACAAATTACCCCAAGTACATGTAAAGGTTTCCAAGTCATGTAAAAAAGGTATAAAAAAGTAATGTAAAGGTATACAGTACATTTTACAAAGTCCCAAAAGTCATGTAAAGGTATACAATTACATGAAACAAGGTATAAAAGTAATGTACAAGGTATACATGTACATTAAAAAGTACACAAGTACATGAAACAAGGTTTACAAGTACTGTAAAAATTTCCAAAATTTTCTTGTACAAGGTAAAACAAGTACATGCACAAGGAATACAAGTACATGTACAAGGTTAAAAAAGTAAAAGAAACAAAGTACACAAGTAATGTAAAAGGGTATACAAGTACATTTTACAAAAGAAAAACCAAAAATCCCTTTGCACAATTTTATAAATTAAAATTTTTACAAGGTATACAAGTCATGTAAAGGTATACAAGTCCCATGCACGGGTTACAAGAAAATGTAAAAGGAAATTTACAAGTAATGTACAAGGTATAAAAGTACGGGAAAAGGGTATACAATTTAAATGTACAAGGTTTTAAAAGAAACATGTAAAAGGGTTATACAAGTACATTTTCAGGTATAAAAATTACTGTCAAGGTATACAAGTACTGCAAAAAATTTAAACAAGTACATGACAAGGTATAAAAGTACATGTACAAGGTATAAAAAGTACATGTACAAGGTTAAAAGTAAAATGTAAAAGGTAAAACAAGTACATGTAAAAATTTACACAAGTAATGTAAAGGTATAAAAGTACAGTAAAAGGTATACAATTACATGTACAAGTACACAAAGTACATGTAAAAGGGGTTTTACAAGTACTGTAAAGGTATACAAGTACATGTAAAAGGGAAATAAAAGTACATGTAAAAAAAAAAAAAGGGTACAAAGTACATTTTTAAAAGGTTTATACAAGTAATGTAAAAAGAAACACAAGTACATGTAAAAGGGTTTATAAAAGTAAAAATTTGAAAAAAGGTTTTATACAAGAAAAGGTACAAGGTATACAGTACATGTACAGGTTTTACCTGTGCATGTACAAGGCATACAAGTACATTTTCCCAATGCTTTACAAGTACTTTGTCAAGGTTTTACAAATACATGTACAAGGTATACAAGTACATAAAAGGTATAAAGTACATGTACAAGGTATCCCAAAGTACATGCACAAGGTATTAAAGGGAATGTAAAGGGTTTATACAAGTAAAATGAAAAAAGGTTTTCAATTTCATGCAAAAGGTATACAAGTACATGTAAAAGGTATATAAAAAATGTACAGTATACAAGTACATGTACAAGGTAAAACAAGTACATTTACAAGGCATACAAGTACATGTACAAGGTATACAATTTAAAATTTTTAAAAAATGTATACAAGTACATGTACAAGGAAATACAAGTACATGTAAGGTATACAAATCCCATGTACAAGGTATAAAATGTGCGTGTACAAGGTTTCAATTTAAAATGTACAGGTTTTCCCGTACAGTACGGTATACAAGTACATGAAACAATGTATACAAGTATATGTACAAGGTTTACAATTTTAAAACTAAAATGTATACCGGTACATGAAAAGGTATCCCCGCACATGTAAAAAGGTATAAGAGTACATTTTACAAGGTATGCAATTTTCATGTACAAATTTATCAAGTAAATGTACAAGTTTTAAAAGTACTTTGTACGGGGTGTACTTTACATGTAAAAGGGTTTTTTTTTTTAAAAAAATTTTTCCCATTTACAGGAAAACAAGTACATGTACAAGGTTTTCAAGTACATGTAAAAGTATACAAGTACATTTTACAAGGTAAAACAAGTTTATGTACAGGTATACAAGTACTTGTACAAGGTTTACAAGTACTTTTTACAAGGTTTACAATTGCGTTTTTTCAAGGTTTACAAAGTACATGTACAATTTATACCACTTTTTAAAAGGGTTTATAAAAAGTACTGTAAAAGGTATACTTGTACATTTTACAAGGATAAAAGTACATGTAAAAGGGTTTATAAAGTACTTGAAAAAGGTTACAAGTACATCCCAAAAGGCATAAAAAGTACCTTTCAACGTTTTAAAAATCATGAAAAAGGTATACAAGTACATGAAAAAAGGAAAATCCCAATTTACACGAAAAAGTATACAATTTCCATGTACAAGATTTTACAAGTACATGAAAGAAGGGTTTTAAAGTGTGGGTTTTGGGGAAAATCTGTACAAGGATAAAAAGTACCGTAAAAGGTTTTAAAAATTTTAAATGTAAAAGGTATACAAGTACATGAAAAAAGGTTAAAAGTCCCTTTGTAAAGGTATACAAGCACATGTGCAAGGTTAAAAAGTACTTGTAAAAAGGGGGTACAAGTACATGTAAAAGTTAAAATTACATTTTCAAGGTATAAAAGGGGGGTTTGGTAAAGGTATGAAGTACTTTGTAAAAGGTTTTAACAAGTACAGTTCAAGGTAACAAGAAACATGCAAAAGGAATACAAGTAAACTTACAACGAATACAAGTACATTTTAAAAAAGTTTACAATTTACTTGTACAAGGTATAAAGTTTATGTAAAGGTATACAAGGGGTTTACAAGGTATACAATTTAAATGTCAAGTATACAATACATGAAAAAGATATACAAGTAAATTTTCCAAGGTTTTCAAGCACAGGTGGAAGGTATCCCAATTTTCTTGTAAAAAGTATACAAGCACTTTACAAAATACAATTACATCCCAAAAAGGTTTTCAAGCACTTTTGTGCAAGGTATAAAAAGTTTTTGTAAAAGGATATAAAAAAGTCCCATGTACAAGGTATCAAGAAATTGTAAAAGGGTATACAAGTACATTGCAAGGTAAAAAAGTACATGTACAAGGTTTACAAGTACGTTGTAAAAGTATAAAATTTTCATGTAAAAGGGTATACAAATCATTTTCAAGGGTTTTGGGAAAGTACATGTAAAATTTAATATTTTAAAATGTAAAAAGGAATACAAGTAAATGTACAAGGTATACAAGTCCCTTGTACAATGTTTACAGTGAATTACAAGGATAAAAAGTACATGTACAAGGTACCAAGTAAATGTACAAGGTATAAAAAGTACATGTAAAAGGGTACAATACATGTCCCAAAGGATAAAAGTACATGTACAAGGTATACAAGTACATTTTACAAGGTACAAAAAGTACATGTAAAAAGGTTTTTTACAATTACATGTAAAAGGTATAAAGTACATGTAAAAGGGTTACAAAAGTACATGTACAAGGAAAAAAAGTAATTTTACAAGGTATACAAGTAATGTAAAAAGGTATAAAAGGGTACATGTACAAGGTATACAAGTACTGTACAAGGTAAAAAAAAAGTACATGTAAAAAGGTATAAAAAGTACATGTACAAGGTATACAAGTACTTTGTAAAAGGTTTTACAAGTGCATGTACAAGGTATACAAGTACATTTTCAAGGTTTTAAAAAGTACTTTGTACAAGGTATACAAGTACATGTAAAAGGGTTTAAAAAAGTCTTGTACAAGTTTACAAGTACTTGTAAAAGGGTTTATAAAAGAAACATGAAACCAAGGTTTTACAAGTCCCATGCCGGTATACAAGACATTTTAAAAGGTATAAAAGTCATTTTTAAAGGTATAAAAAGTACATTTTAAAGGTATACAAGTACATGTAAAATTTTTTAAAAGTCCCAGAAAAGGTATAAAAGGTACATGTACAAGGTATACAAGTACATGAAACAAGGTTTTAAAAGTACATGTAAAAAAGGTATAAAAAGGTACATTTACAAGGTATAAAAAGTACATTTTACAAGGTTTCCCCAAGTACATTTGACAAGGTATAAAAGGGTACATGTAAAAGGGTTTATAAAAGTACATGTACAAGGTATACAAGTACATGTCCCAAGGTAAAACAAGTACATGTAAAAGGGATACAAGTACATGTAAAAGGTTTACAAGAAACATGTACAAGGTATACAAGTACATGTACAATTTTTACAAGTACATTTACAAGGTATACAAGTACATGTAAAAAGGTATACAATTTACATGTACAAGGTATACAAAGTACATGTACAAGGTATACGGGACCATAGTGACACCCAGTGACTACTAAAAATATAGAAATTTCCCTTGTTATGCGGGAGCTTTTCCCCGCAAATTATTTTCAGTTTTTGCCCGGGATGGGGCCCCAAACCCCAAAAAGTCCACTAACCCCCAGGATGTGACCCACCCCAGCCCACTAAACCCGGTTTGTGACCCACCCCCAGCCACTGGGCCCCAGGATGTGACCCCAACCGTCCACTACCCCCAGGATGTGGCCCCCCACCAGCCCCATAACCCCAGGTGGACCCACACCATCCACTAACACCCAGGATGTGACCCACACCAGTCCCCTAACCCCCAGGATGTGAAAAAAAACCCCAGCCACAAAACACCCAGGATGTAAACCCACCCCCAGTCCCTAACCCCAAGGATGTGGCCCACCCCAAGCCCACTAACACCCAGGATGTGCCCAAACCCCAAAGGCCACTAACACCAGGATGTGCCCCCACACCAGCCACTAAAACCCAGGATGTGACCCACACCAGCCACTAACCCCCAAAGGTTGTGGCCCACACCAGTCCACTAACCCCCAGGATGGGGCCCCACACCAGTCCCCCTAAACCCAGGATGTGACCCACACCAGCCCAAACCCCCAGGATGTGCCCCAAACCCAGCCCAACAAAACCCCCCGGGTTGTCCCCCAAAACCCCAGCCCCACTAACACCCAGGAGGTGACCCACACCAGCCCCTAACCCAGGTTTGTGACCCCCAGCCCAAAAAACACCCAGGATGTGCCCCCACCCCGTCCACAAACCCCCAAGATGTGACCCACACCGGGTTCCATTTAACACCCGGATTTTGACCCACCCCGTCCATAACACCCGGGGTTTGTGCCCCCACCAGTCCACTACCCCCCCAAAGGTTTGTGCCCCAAAACCCATTTCACAAAACACCCAGGATGTGACCCCCCCAACCCGTCCATAACACCCGGGGTGTGCCCCAAAACCATTTCACAAACCCCCAGGATGTGCCCCACCCCAGTCCCCCTAACACCCAGGATGTAAAACCCACACCAGCCCATTAAACCCAGGATGTACCCCCCCCAAAGGCCCCAAAAACCCCCCAGGATGTGGCCCAAAAAACCAAAGTCCATAAACACCCAGTATGTGACCCACACCGGGTCCACTAAAAATTCGGAAATGTGACCCGCACCAGTCCACTAACACCCAGGATGTGCCCCTAAACCATTTCCAGTCCCCACCCGGGATGTGATCCACACCGGGCCACTAACACCCCCGGAGCCCCCCATACCTAACCCCCAGGTTTGTGACCCACATATTCCACAAAAACCCCCAAGGATGTTACCCAAAACCAGTGCATTTAAACCCCGCGGGAAATGGCCCCACCTTTCCCACAAACCCCCAGGAGGCCACCCCACCAGTCCACTAACACCCGGATGCGACCCCCCCACCAGCCCAATAACCCCAAGGATGTAAACCCCACCATTTTCCACTAAAAACCCGGGAGGGCCCCCAAAATGCCCCATTTAGCACCCAGGTGGGACCCCACCCAGCCCCACTAACACCCGGATGGGGACCCACCCCAGTCCACAAAACCCCCAAAGGATTGCCAAACCACCAATCCACTAACACTCAGGATGTGCCCCACCCATTTCCCACTAACCCCCAGGTGTGACCCACCCCGGGCCCAACTAACACCCGGATGTGACCCACACCAGTCCCTAAACCCAGAATGGGGACCCACCCCTTTAAACTAACATCGGGGATGTGCCCCACACCATTTTAAACTAACATCCGGGGATGGGGACCTTCACCAGCCCACTAACACCCAGGATGGGGACCCAAAACCAGTCCACTAAAACCCATGATGAGTCCCACGCCAGCCATAACACCCAGGTGGACCCACCCCCAGCCCATTTAACCCCCACGATGCGCCCCACACCAGTCCACTAATCCCAAAGGAGTAAACCCCCACCAGCCCCTTAACACCCGGAGGCCACCCACACCGGGCCACTAAAAACCCGGAGCCACCAAAACCAAAGCCCAAAAAACCCACCAGGATGCGCCCACACCAGCCCACTAACTCCCGGATGACAAACACCAGCCCAAAAACCCACCCAGGTTTGTGCCCCAAAACCGTCCACTAACACCAGGTCTGACCCCACCATTCCCCTTACACCCATGGGGAAAAACCCACACCATTTCCCACAAACCCCCCAAAAATTTGTGACCCACACCATTTCCACTAAAAACCCGGATCCCAACCCAAAATTTAACACCCAGGATGTAAACCCACACTTTTCCACTAACACCCAGGATGTTACCCACCCCAGTGCAAAAACACGCGGGATGCGCCCCACACCTTTTTCCCCCAAACACCCGGGGATCCCACCCAAAATCAGTCCACTAACCCCCGGATGTTCCCCCCACCGTCTACTAACACCCAGGATGCCACCCACCCCGGGTCCAAAAACCCCCAAAGATTGCCCCAAAACCAGTCCACTAACACCCGGAAATGTGACCCACCCAGCCCAAATAACACCCATGAGGGCGTCCAGCCAGTCCAAAACACCCGGGGTTGTGCCCCCACCCCAGTCCATTTAACCCCCACGTTGCGACCCCACCCGGGTCCACTAACCCCCGGGGTTTACGACCCACTTTTCAGTCCACTAAAACCCCAGGTTGTGACCCACACCAGCCCACTAACACCCAGGATGGGGACCCACCCCAGCCCATAACCCCCATGATAAAGTCCCACGCCAGTCCCTAACACCCAGGTTGTGCCCCAAAACCAGTCCACAAAACCCCCACGATGCGACCCCACCGGGCCCTTTTTAACACCAAGGATGTGACCCACCCCAGTCCACTAACACCCAGGTTGCCCCCCACCGCCCACAAAAACCCAGGATGCCCCCCCACCAGTCCACTAAACCCAGGATGGGGAACCCCCCAAAAGTCCACTAACCCCCAGGATGTGACCCACACCAGTCCGCAAAAACCCGGGGTTGACCCAAAACCAGTCCACTAAAAACCCAGGTTTGACCCACCCCATTCCATTTACCCCCAAGGAGGCCCCCCACCCCAGCCCACCAACCCCCAGAATGTGCCCCCACCCCACCCCCATTTAAAACCCCCAGGATCCCAACCCATACCTAACACCCGGGATGTGACCCACACTATTCCACTAACCCCCCCCGGATTTTCCCCACCCCAGTGCATTTTAACAGCAGGATGCGCCCCCCACCTTTCCCACAAAACACCCAGGATGCCACCCCCCACCCCAGTACACAAACCCCCGGGTTGCACCCCACACCAGTCTACTAAAAACCAGGATGCCCCCCACACCGCCCAACTACACCCAAGATAGGGACCCACACCGGGCCTAAACCCAGGTTTGTGCCCCACACCGTCCATAACACCCCATGAGGGCGTCCCACGCCAGTCATAACACCCAGGTTTGTGACCCAAACAGCCCAAATAACACCCCCCAAAGGGCGCCCACCCAGTCCAAAAACCCCCGGGGTACAAACCCCAACCCGTCCACTAACCCCCTTTTTGGGGCCCACACCAGCCCAAATAACCCAGGATGCAAACCCAAAACCAAAGTCCACTAACCCCAAAGGGGATTTTGGACCCACACCAGCCCAAATTAACCCCCAGGGGGGCGACCCACACCAGTCCACTAACACCCGGGAAAGCGCCCCACCCCAGTCCATAACCCCCAAGGATGTGCCCAACCAGTCCCAAACACCCGGGGATGGGACCCACAAGTCCACTACCCAACCAGGATGCGACCCACCCAGCCCAAAAACACCCCGGGGATGTGACCCCCCACCAGCCCACTAACACCCGGGGATGTGCCCACCCAATCCACTAACACTCAGGATGTGACCACCCGTTCACTAACCCCCAGGATGTGACCCAAAACCAGTCCACTAACCCCCCAGGATGGGGACCACACCAGCCACAAACACCCATGAGGCCCCACGCCGGGTCCCAAAACCCCCAGGATGTGCCCCCACCCCAATTTCCCTTAACCCCACGATGCGACCACACCAGTCCATAACACCAAGGATGTGCCCCCCCAAGTCCCTAACCCCCCGGATGAAACCCACCCCATTTCCACTAAAACCAGGTGCCACCCACACCGTCCACTAACACCCGGTTTGCGCCCCCAACCGTCCCAAAACCCCCGGGAAATGTGACCCACCCCAGTCCACAAAAACCCCCCAGGAAAAGCCCCCCACCCCCAGTCCACTAACACCCGGTTGTGACCACCCCAAAGGGCCCACAAACCCCCAGGTTTGCGACCACACCAGTCCATTTTATCCCGGGGATGCGACCACACCAGTCCACTAGCACCAAGGATGGGGCCCCCACACCAGTCCACAAACAAAAAGGATGTCCCCCAAAACCTGTCCAAAAAAACCCCCAGGTTGTGATCCCACCTGTCCCTAACCCCCAGGGGGGAAACCCACACCAGCCCACTAACACCCTGGATGTGACCCACCCCTGCCCCACTAAAACCCGGATGTAAACCCACACCTGCCCCCTAACCCCCAGGATGTGCCCCAAAAACCCAGCCCACTAACCCCCAGGATGTGACCCCACTGTCCTCAAAACCGAAGGTGTGCCCCACACCAGCCCACTAACCCCAAAAGGAGGTGACCCCCCCTTTGTCCACAAAACCCCCGGATTGACCCACCCCAGTCTCTAAACCCAGGTTTGTCCCCAAAAACCTTTTCCTTTTAACCCCGGGAAATGTGACCACCCCAGCCCACTAACACCGGGAAATGGGACCCCACCAGCCCACTAACCCCCAGGATGGGGCCCCAAACCCCATTTCCACTAACCCCCGGGTTGTGACCCACCCCAGTCCACTAAAAACCCAGGATGTCCCCCACCCCGTCACAAACACCCGGGATGGGGCCCCACCCCAGTCCATAAAAACCCCGGGAAATTGTGCCCCAAAACCAGCCCACTAACACCCGGATGCCACCCACACCTTTCCCAAATAACCCCAGGTGTGCCCCCAACCAGCCCCCCTAACACCCGGATGCCCCCCACACCGTATCCTAACCCCCAGGATTTTGACCCAAACCATTCCATTTAAACCCCAAAGGATGTGACCCCAGCCCACAAACCCACCCGGGATTTTAAACCCCCACCATTTCCCAACCCCCAAAAGGGAGGTGACCCACACCAGTCCCTAAAACCTGGAAACCCCATTTTACTGAGGGGCGAACTTGGAAAACCGGTGTAAGGAAAACCCCAAATGTTTCTCCCCCTCTCCGGGCCTCAAACCCGGACACTCAGATTTGCTTTGCAAAAAGCTTTTGCCACCGGGCACCACCACCTCGTATTTGTTTTAAAATTTAAAAAAAAATTTAAACCCTGTAGACTTAAATTTCTGATGTACACTAACACCCCCTTTTTGGGGGGGGCCTGGGGGACTTTTGCAGATTTTGGAAAAAGTACAAAGAACTTTCAGGGTAACATGAGCACGAAAAGGCACCTAAAAAAGGGGAACTGTTAAAGGCCCTTAAACTGTATTCCGGGAACGCAGGCAAAGGGGAATACATTATAATTTACAGGGGGAAAGGGTCCTGGAGGGATTGGTACAAACCTGCACACAAAAATCACTCCATATGAAAGCAAAACCCTCGGAAGGAGATTGAAAACCATTCCCTCGATGAAAAGCGGGTTTCCCACGAGTAAAATGAGAAAACCCAACACAAAGGGTCCGGGGCAAGACTTTCAAATTCCCTCCCACCCCCAAAAACCCCCTTGTTTGGAATGCGGGTAAATTCTATGGGACAAATTCGTAAGGCTTTCTACATAGGGAAAATTGTTGTGCTAATGGGAGTTTTAAAATAAAAAAAGATTGACGGAGCAAATTTGGGACAGGAAATTTAGAGTCGGGTGATTTCTTGTTCCGTTTCCGGGGATTTTTTTTTTAAAACGGGTTTGTGACAGACCCAAACTGGGGGGAAAAAACATCCTTGACTTGGTTCTTCCCCGTGGGGAAAAACACTAATTAAAAATTTCCTTGGGGTTAATGATGGCTTGGGGGGAGTGATCAAAATCACTCTTTTTAACTATCATGGTTCCCCTAAAAAATGGAAATTTCAATTCTCCGCCCCTGACTTTCGTTTGGGTGATTTCATAGGACTAAAAAAATTACTTAGGTGGGCTGAACGGGGAATAAACCTGACTAGGGGTCAGGTAGGGGGGTTTGATGGTTTGCCGATATGAGGGCTTTCCAGGGCATTTTTAAAGCTCCCTAAAGTCAAATTATTAAAAAATGGGGAAAAATTCAGAAAAAAAAAATGATCCTAAATGGTTGAACAATGGGTTTAAAATATTGATTGGTAAAAGAGAGGATATATGGGGCCAAATCAAAAGAGGGAGGGGAAATTTAAGAAATCGATATATTCATTTAAAAGAGGAAAAAAAAAAGGGGAAATTTTAAAAAAGAAAATTGAGTTATGGGGTTTAAAAGTTGCAAGGAATCGAGACTCCCCCAAAAAGGTTTCCCTTTAGGTATACGAATTTAAGTCGGGAAAAAATAGGAAAAAATTTGGGTATATGACTTAGGAAAGGGGTTTTTTAAAAATTCCCCTTTTTAAAAGAAAAACCAAATTTTAGGAAAATTAAGAACAGGAAAAAAAATTCCTTTTAGGAAAAGTGACATGGCAGGCAAAAAGTTTAAAATAAAAACCCCCAGGTGAGAACGTTGGGGGTTTTGGTTAAAGGGGTTCATTTTGGGCCCCTTCTTTCAAAATTATAAAATGGAGGGGCCATAAAGGGAAAATGGAAAATTTGCCTTTTTTCAAAAAGGTAAACAGGCACTTCGAATTTCCAAAAGTAACTTAGTGGTTTTGGAAAAAATTCCCGAGGCGTTTAATTTAAAAAAGCAAAAATTTAAAAGTTACAGGACAAATTCCTGCCACAATTTAAATTTTTTATAAGGTATTTAAAATAGGAAGGGAAAAGTTTTGGTTTGGTTCATAATTTTAAAACGGGGCCCAACGGGAAATGGAAATTTAAACCCTAATAGAAAAATTTTTTTCCTATAACAGGGCAAATAAAGGGGGTTTAATTTTTTTTAAAAATAAAATCTTTAATAAGCTTTTTCAATATTTCCCCCTTTTCACAATTACTTAAACACAAAACACAAAACACACCCCAAATTTCCATACCCCCCAAAATTTTCCTCAATTATCCCCAAATCAACTCCAAAAAAAAAAAAAAACCAAAAAAAAACTTTTAAAAAAAAAAAAAAAAAAAAACCCAAAAAAAAAAAAAAAAAAAAAACAAAAAAAAAAAAAAAAAACCAAAAAAAAAAAAAACAAACCCCCAAAAAAAGAAAAAAATAATTATTTTAATTTAAACCCCCCAAAATATTAATTTTTTTTTTTAAAATTTTTTTTTTTAAAAAAAAAAAATTTTTTCCCTTTTTTTTTTTTTTTTTTTTGAATTAGGGGGGATATGATTGGGGTTTTATAGTGGAAGACAGGAATAAATAAAGGGGTGTAAAAAGTTGCTGAAAATATCTAGCCTAGAAGGACTCGCAGCAATGGTTTTATTTGGAAAAAAAATTCAGATTCAGGGGGGGATATGGGAAAATAGGGTTTTGGTAATAGAGTTGTGGAGAGTGGAAAAAAAACTCCCAAGTCCCGTTTTAGGGGCCAGAACGTTGTGTAGCTTTAAAAATGGGTTGGATAAATACATGAGTAGGGGGGTGGGTGGGGTTTGGGGACCTGAAGCTTGTGCTAAAGGTCGGTTCCCGTGTTCCCCCCTTAAAGTCAATTGACCTGACCTGACTAGGTTGGGGCATTGGTTTAAACCCGGTAGGGACTTGGCCCTCCCTGAGGGGCCCGTGGCCTTCTGCAGTGTTCCTTGTTTTATGTTCTTTTTTTTATAAGGGGTTTCCCAATAGCCCCCGACTGTCTTCAAAAGGGCACTGGAAGGCACCTAAAGTCAGTATGACCAACCAGGTGTGTTTTGTACGTCATTTGCGTAACGCCGGGTTATCGCCTGATCCCCAAACGCCTGGATCAGCCCCCGAGCCCGCGGGGGCTTTGCCCCCCGAAACCGTCTCCAGGAAAACCCCCGGAAAACCCTAACCAAACGTAAGAAACGTAAAGCAACGAAACCCCAAACGTCCCTAACTAACTTTCCCTAACCAAAAGAAACTAACCCTAATTTAACTTTCCCCCTAACTTAACGAAAAAAGTAACGAACCCTAGTTCCCAAACTTAACGTAAACAAACGAACCCAAACGTTCCCAAAACCTAAGTAACGTTCCCAAACTAACGAAAAAACTAACTAACGTTCCCTAACTTCGAAAAGAAACGAACCAAACTTTCCCCTAACTTAAGTAAAGTAACTAACCTAACGTTCCCTAACTTAAAAAAAAAGTAACGAAAACCTAACGTTCCCTAATTTAAACTTTAAAGTGTAACCTGCGTTCCCTAATTTTAACGAAAAGTAACGAAACCCTAACGTTCCTAACTTAAGTAAAGAAACGTAAAACAACCAAACGAAAAGTAAGAAAGTAACGTTCCCAATTTAACGTAAAGTAACGTAAATCCCCTAACGTTCCTAATTTAAGTAAAGAACGAAAACTAACCTAACGTAAAGAAAAGAAAGTAACTTTCCCAATTTAACGTAAAGTAACAAATAACCAACTTCCCAATTTAAACGAAAAGTAACGTAAACAAACCCTAACGTTCCTAATTAACGTAAACAACCAAACCTAACTCAAGGGGTTTGTTTATGGAAAACTGTGTCACAAAATTACGTCGGTTTTTTTCCTAATAATGCTCCTATAACCCCTAAAAACCGTTATTTAACATTTTTTAAAGTTTGGGAACTTAACTCCATTTTATTGTGCTGGGTAGTTAATTGGATGGGTGACCGTTTTAAAAAGCATTAGCTACTGCTTCTGGAGATTTTTGGCCGAGACTTCCCGATTTTGGGGGCCCCTTTTAGTATATTAAATTTTTGAAGAGATGTTCCCGAACAGGGATGTCTGGAGGTTTGTGTCCCGGATGATGTCTGTGTGTCCGTTGTAGTGGGGGAAGCACTGCCACAGAGATGTTTGTGTCCGGATGTGTCGTGGTCCCCTTTTTGCTGGGAAGACACTGCCACAGAGAGTTTTTTGTCCCGGTGATTTGTGTGTCCCGTTTTTTGCTGGGAAAAAACTGCCCAGAGATGTTTTTGTCCAGGGATGTCTGTGTGTCCCCTTGTAGTGGGGAAAACACTGCCCAAAAAAATTTTTTGTGCCAGGATGATGTCTGTGGTCCCGTTGTGGCTGGGAGACACTTTCCCCAGAGATGTTTGTGTCCAGGAGATGTTTGGTGTCCCGTTGGGCTGGGAAGGGCACTGCCCAGGATGTTTGTGTCCAGGAGATGTCTGGTGTCCCGTTGGGCTGGGAAGACACTGCCCCAGGATGTTTGTGTCCAGGATGATGCGTGTGTCCCGTTTAGGGAAGACACTGTCCAGAGATGTTTGTGCCAGGTGATGTTGTGGTCCCGTTGTGCTGGGGAAAACACTGCCCCAGAGATGTTTGTGTCCAGGGGTGATGTCTGTGTGTCCGTTGTAGCTGGGGAAAAACACTGTCACAGAGATGTTTGGCCAGGATGGTCTGTGTGTCCCCTTGTAGCTGGGGGAAAACACTTCACAGGTGTTTGTGTCCAGGATGAGTCTGTGTGTCCGTTGTAGCTGGGAAGACACTGCCACAGAGTGTTTGTGTCCAAAAGATGTCCTGTGTCCCCTTTAGGGGAAAGAACTGCCACAGAGATGTTTTGTCCCGGATGTGTTGTGTGTCCGTTGTGGGGTGGAAAAAAAAACCGCCACAGAGATGTTTTTTGTCCGGATGAGTCTCTGTTCCCGTTGTACTGGAAACACTGCCCGAGATGTTTGTGTCCCGGATGATTTTTGTGTGTCCGTTGTGCGGGAAGACACGGGCACGGAGATGTTGTGTAGGGTGATGTCTGGTGTCCGTTGTAGCGGGGAAAACACTGCCACAGGATGTTTGTTCCGGATGTGTCTGTGTCCCGTTGTGCTGGGAAGACATGTACAAGGGTGTTTGTGTCCAGGATGATGTCTGTGTGTCCGTTGTAGTGGGAAAAACATGCCCCAGAGAGTTTTTTGTCCCGGGTGATGTTCTGGTCCCCTTGTAGCTGGGAAGACCGCCCCAGAGATGTTTGGTCCAGGGGTGATGTTGTGTGTCCCGTTTGGTGGGAAGACACTGCCACGGAAAAGTTTGTGTCCAGGATGATGTTGTGTGTCCCGTTTTTAGCTGGGAAGACTGCCACAGAGTGTTTTTTGTCCCGGATGTGTCTGTGTGTCCCCTTGAGCTGGGGAAAACATGCCCCCAGAGGTTTGTGCCGGATAGGGTTTTGTTTCCCGTTGAGCTGGGAAAACTGCCCCCAAAATTTTGTTCCAGGTGATGTTGGTTCCCCTTGTACTGGAAGACACTGCCAAAGATGTTTGTGTCCAGGATGATGCTGTGTGTCCTTTTTAGTGGGAAAAACACTGTCACAGAGATGTTTGTGTCCAGGATGATGTCTGTGTGTCCCCTTGTAGGGGAAGGGCACTGTCAAGAGATGTTTGTGTCCGGTGAGTCTGTGTGTCCCCTTGTAGCTGGAAAAAAACCCCGCCAAGAGATGTTTGTGTCCCGGGTGATGTCTCTGTGTCCCGTTTTAGCTGGGAAGACACTGCACAAGGGTGTTTGTGTCCAGGATGGTCGTGTGTCCCGTTGTGGCTGGAAAGGGGCACGCCACAGAGATGTTTGTGTCCAGGTGAGTCTCTGTGTCCCCTGTAGCTGGGAAGACACGCCCCAGAGATGTTTGTGTCCAAAGATGTCTGTGGTCCCGTTGTAAATGGGAAGACACTGTCACGGAGATTTTTTGTCCGGATGATGTGTGGTGCCGTTGTAGTGGGAAACCCCGCCAAGAGATGTTTGTTCCGGATGATGTCTGTGCCCGTTGTAGCTGGGAAAAACCTGCAAGAGTGTTTGTGTCCGGATATGTCTTGTGTCCCCCTTGTGTGGGAAACACTGCCACGAGATTTTTGGTCCAGGATGATGTCTCTGTGCCCCTTGTATGGGGAAAAGGGGCACTGCCCCGAGTGTTTGTGTCCAGGATTTGTCTGTGGTCCCTTGTGGCGGAAGACACGCCCCCAAAAATGTTTTTGTCCCGGATGATGTCTGGGGGTCCCCTTGTAGTGGGGAAAACACTGCCACGAGTGTTGTGTCCAGGATGATGTCTGGTGTCCCGTTGTAGCTGGGAAGACACTGCCACAGAGATGTTTGTGTCCAGGATGATGTCTGTGTCCCCTTGTAGGGGAAGACACTGCCACAAGTGTTTTTGTCCAGGTATGTCTGTGGTCCCCTTGTAGCTGGGAAGACACTGCCCCAGGATGTTTGTGTCAGGATGATGTCTGTGTGTCCCGTTGTAGCTGGGAAGACACTGTCACAGAGATGTTTGTGTCCAGGATGATTCTGTGTGCCCCGTTGTAGCTGGGAAGACACTGCCACAGAGATGTTTGTGTCCGGGATGATGTCTGTGTGTCCCGTTGTAGCTGGGAAGACACTGTCACAGAGATGTTTGTGTCCAGGATGATGTCTGTGTGTCCCGTTGTAGCTGGGAAGACACTGCCACAGAGATGTTTGTGTCCAGGATGATGTCTGTGTGTCCCGTTGTAGCTGGGAAGACACTGCCACAGAGATGTTTGTGTCCAGGATGATGTCTGTGTGTCCCGTTGTAGCTGGGAAGACACTGCCACAGAGATGTTTGTGTCCAGGATGATGTCTGTGTGTCCCGTTGTAGCTGGGAAGACACTGCCACAGAGATGTTTGTGTCCAGGATGATGTCTGTGTGTCCCGTTGTAGCTGGGAAGACACTGCTTCAGTTGGGGATAAATATTGTCAATGATTTGACCGTAAATACAGGTGGCACAGTAGTACCAGTGGATGTTTTGTACAGTGAGTAGGTACTGTGAGTAGGTACAGTGAGCAGGGGTGTTTGTCTAGCATAGTTAACAGTATAACTAGTAGTGTTTGTGGTACATAGTGACGTATTTTTGACGCGATCCAAGATGTTTTAGATACTTAAGTGTTGGATATGGGTTTCCCTTATTATGTTAGCAATATCGATGTTAAACGTAATGTTTAGCTGGACCTTACCTTGCTATACTCTCAAACATAATGTTGAAGATTTTGTCTATATTAAGTGAGAGTTTATTGGCAGTCATCAAGGCTGCTCTTGATAATAGTGTTGAGTGAGGGTAGATTATGGTAGCAGGTGACAGAAGTTGTTGTTGTCAGCAAGAGAGAATAGGTGTAGTTGGGTAGCAAGTGGATGGGTGGCTGGTAGTGGACAGCAAGTGGATGGGTGGCTGGTAGTGGACAGCAAGTGGATGGTGACTGGTAGTGGGCAGCAAGTGGATGGATAACTGTTAGTGGGCAGCAAGTGGATGATAACTGGTAGTGGGCAGCAAGTGGATGGATAACTGGTAGTGGGCAGCAAGTGGATGGATAACTGGTAGTGGCAGCAAGTGGATGGATAACTGTAGTGGGCAGCAAGTGGATGGATAACTGGTAGTGAGCAGCAAATGGATGAATAACTGGGAGTGGGCAGCAAGTGGATGAATAACTGGTAGTGGGCAGCAAGTGGATGGATAACTGGTAGTGGGCAGCAAGTGGATGGATAACTGGTAGTGGGGCAGCAAGCGGATGGATACCTGGTAGTGGGCAGCAAGTGGATGGATAACTGGTAGCGGGCAGCAAGCGGATGGATACCTGGTAGTGGGCAGCAAGTGGATGGATAACTGGTAGCGGGCAGCAAGCGGATGGATAACTGGTAGTGGCAGCAAATGGATGAATAACTGGGAGTGGGCAGCAAGTGGATGGATAACTGGTAGTGGGCAACAAGTGAATGGATAGCTGGTAGTGGGCAGCAAGTGGATGGATAACTGTAGTGGGCAGCAAGTGGATGGATAACTGGGAGTGGGCAGCAAGTGGATGGATAACTGGTAGTGGCAGCAAGTGGATGGATAACTGGTAGTGGGCAGCAAGTGGATGGATAACTGGTAGCGGGCAGCAAGCGGATGGATACCTGGTAGTGGGCAGCAAATGGATGAATAACTGGGAGTGGGCAGCAAGTGGATGGATAACTGGTAGTGGGCAACAAGTGAATGGATAGCTGGTAGTGGGCAGCAAGTGGATGGATAACTGGTAGTGGGCAGCAAGTGGATGGATAACTAGTAGTGGGCAACAAGTGGATGGATAACTGGTAGTGGGCAGCAAGTGGATGGATAACTGGTAGTGGGCAGCAAGTGGATGGATAAATAGTAGTGGGCAACAAGTGGATGGATAACTGGTAGTGGGCAGCAAATGGATGAATAACTGGGAGTGGGCAGCAAGTGGATGGATAACTGGTAGTGGGCAACAAGTGAATGGATAGCTGGTAGTGGGCAGTAAGTGGATGGATAACTGGTAGTGGGCAGCAAGTGGATGGATAACTGGTAGTGGGCAACAAGTGAATGGATAGCTGGTAGTGGGCAGCAAGTGGATGGATAACTGGTAGTGGGCAGCAAGTGGATGGGAAAATAGTAGTGGGCAACAAGTGGATGGATAACTGGTAGTGGGCAGCAAGTGGATGGATAAACTGTAGTGGGCAGCAAGTGGATGGATAACTGGTAGTGGGTAGCAAGTGGATGGATAACTAGTAGTGGGCAGCAAGTGGATGGATAACTGGTAGTGGGCAGCAAGTGGATGGATAACTGGTAGTGGCCAGCAAGTGGATGGATAACTGGTAGTGGGCAGCAAGTGGATGGATAACTAGTAGTGGGCAGCAAGTGGATGGATAACAGGTAGTGGGCAGCAAGTGGATGGATAGCTGGTAGTGGGCAGCAAGTGGATGGATAACTAGTAGTGGGCAGCAAGTGGATGGATAACTGGTAGTGGGCAACAAGTGGATGGATAGCTGGTAGTGGGCAGCAAGTGGATGGAAAACTGGTAGTGGGCAGCAGTGGATGGATAACTGGTAGTGGGCAACAAGTGAATGGATAGCTGGTAGTGGGCAGCAAGTGGATGGATAACTGGTAGTGGGCAGCAAGTGGATGGATAACTAGTAGTGGGCAACAAGTGGATGGATAACTGGTAGTGGGCAGCAAGTGGATGGATAACTGGTAGTGGGCAGCAAGTGGATGGATAACTGGTAGTGGGTAGCAAGTGGATGGATAACTAGTAGTGGGCAGCAAGTGGATGGATAACTGGTAGTGGTCAGCAAGTGGATGGATAACTGGTAGTGGGCAGCAAGTGGATGGATAACTAGTAGTGGGCAGCAAGTGGATGGATAACTGGTAGTGGGGCAGCAAGTGGATGGATAACTGGTAGTGGGCAGCAAGTGGATGGATAGCTGGTAGTGGGCAGCAAGCGGATGGATAACTGGTAGTGGGCAGCAAGTGGATGGATAACTGGTAGTGGGCAGCAAGTGGATGGATAACTGGTAGCGGGCAGCAAGCGGATGGATACCCGGTAGTGGGCAGCAAATGGATGAATAACTGGGAGTGGGCGCAAGTGGATGGATAACTGGTAGTGGGCAACAAGTGAATGGATAGCTGGTAGTGGGCAAACAAGTGGATGGATAACTGGAAGTGGGCAGCAAGTGGATGGATAACTGGTAGGGGGGCAACAAGTGAATGGATAGCTGGTAGTGGGCAGCAAGTGGATGGATAACTGGTTTGTTGGCAGCAAGGGATGGATAACTAGTAGTGGGCAACAAGTGGATGGATAACTGGTAGTGGGCAGCAAGTGGATGGATAACTGGTAGTGGGCAGCAAGTGGATGGATAACGGTAGTGGGGAGCAGTGGATGGATAACTAGTATGGGCACAAGTGGTGGGTAATGGTAGTGGGCAGCAAGTGGATGGGTAAATGGGAGTGGGGAGCAAATGGATGGAAACAGAGTGGGAGCAAGTGGGTGGATAACTGGGAGTGGGGAGCAAGTGGAGGAAAAATGGGAGTGGGCAGCAAATGGGGGATAACTAGTGTGGGGCAAGTGGGTATAAATGGTAGTGGCGCAAGTGGGTGGATAACTGGTATGGGGAACAATGGATGGATAAAATGGGAGTGGGGAAAAAGTGGATATAAAGGTATGGGCACAAATGGTGGGTAACTATATGGGCAGCAAGTGGGGGA
>NW_026510480.1:0-14800 GCF_026875155.1 Cherax quadricarinatus | reverse complement strand
TTTTTCACCCCCCCCTTTTCCCTTTGCACGCTGTGCCAAAGTGGTTTTAAGTCTTCAGGGCGTCGGTGCAGCAGTGTTTCCGGACGCGTCATACGGGGGCATTTACTATCTTCAGCTAGCATTTTTACTGTGAACTGTATGCCATTCTTGCAGCACTTATTCGTATCGCATCTATGCCTGTGTCATCATTTGTAGTAGTCTCAGACCCCCTTAGTGCTCTACAGGCTATACGAAAATTTGATACATCTCTCCCTAGTTCTCCGTATCCAATTTGGCTACGCCGTATCTCTACCAAACATAAAGATATTGTTTTTTGTTGGGTCCCTGGTCATGTCGACTTTACAGGGCAATGAACAGGCAGACACTGCTGCGCGGTCAGCATTACATGACCTCCCAATTTCCTAATCGGGGGTGTTCCATTTCTGGACTATTTTGTGCAATAGCTACCCACCTTCGCACCTTGGCAACAACGGGGTTTCAACTCTGCCTCAGTAACAAACTTCATTCTATTAACCTTTGAGGGTCGACAGGCCCTCTCCGAATAACTCGTTCTCAGGGTGGGCCCAAAATTTCAAAAAAAAAAAAAATTATTTTTTCTTATGAAAAAATAGAGTTTTTTTTTTTAAACTTTTATAGGATAAACAAAAAAATTTTACCATCAATACTTACGGAGATTGGATGCATGAAGTTTGCAGAAAATGAGCCAGTATGGCAACAGCGGCGACTGCCGCTCCCCCGGGTTTAAACTTTGATTTATTGTATTTGAAGGTTTGTTGTTTTTTTCACTATTTTTTTTTTCACATAACTTATGTGGCCTATGAGACCAAAGTAAGGTGCAATGTAATATATCACTCGTTGTATACAACACAATAAGCACACAAACATAATTATCAATATATTGTTTAAAAAACTTGTTTACAAAAACAAACAATACAAAACATTGTTTATTATTATTGTTCTTATATTATATACCATATACAGTCACTGAACATATTCTATTAGTTCTGCGCTTGTGGAACTCGGGAAACATGGTGTCATACACAATGGTGTTTTACCTTTCTCCCTCATTCTATCTCTTTCAATCTGTCTCTCTCTTTCTATCTGTCTGTCTATCTCTGTCTCACGGGTTTACACAAAATACAAAGTATACATAGTAAAAATTTTACCTAGGATAACCCAAGAAATCCAGACAAAGTGCTATACTCTGCTTGAAGATGTGAGTAAAAGTGATGACACAGTTTTGTGGCTCCTGAGACAGAGAGCTAGACGGATAGACAGATAGACAGGGAGCTTGACAGACAGACAATAGGACAGACAGAATTGTTTGTGTACCAGTACCAGGTGTACTAGTGTTCCACCCTCCTCCTCCTCTTCTTCCTCCTTCCCTCTTCCCCCTACCTTCTCCTTCCCCACTTCTCCTCTCCCTTTTCCCTCTTCCTCCTACTCTTCCTCTTCCTCCTCCTCCTCTTTTCCTCTTCTCCTCCTCCTCTTCTTCCCTTCCTCCTCTTCCCCCTAATTTTCCTCCTACTATTCCTCTTCCTCCCCCTCTTCCCTTTATTCCTCTTCCTCCTACTCTTCCTCCTCCTCCTCTTCTTCCTTTTCCCCCCTACTTTTCCCTTTCCTCCCCCTTGTCCATAGTGTAAATTACAAGGAGTCGGCAGCTGTCAAAGTGACATATTGGCTCTTTACTCTTTCCCCCTCCGGCCTGTCAAACAATGGGTCGGATGCTGCTTCCCCTCCTCCATTCTATTAATTATCTTTCTCCCTCATTCTATCTTTTCTGTCTATCTCTGTCTCACAGGTACACATAAATACAAGTTTAATAGTTAAATTCCCTGGGGATACCAAGAAACCCAGACAAAGTGCTATACTCTGCTTGAAGATGTGAGTAAAAGTGATGACGCAGTTTTTGTGGCTCTCTGAGACAGAGAGCTAGATGGATAGACAGGGAGCTTGACAGACAGGCAAATAGACAGACAGAAATGTTAGTATACCAGCAAAAACAAGGGAGGGTGATGTTCATCTCATCTTTTGGCATCAGCTTACCTCATTTACCCTCATCAAACGTCAGCACTTATCAGATGTTATCTCCCCTTATCTTGTTTCTGTTTATGGGTGAAAAATTTATTATTACATTTATTATTATTACCTATTATTATTATGTATTTTTATTATTATTATTTTATTATTATTATTTTATGTATTATTATTTTTTGTATTTTTTATTATGTATTATTGTTATCATTACGTATTCTTCTTTTCCTCTCCTTCCTCCTCCTCCTCTTTCCTCCTCCTCCTCCCTCCTCCCCTTCTTCTCCTCCTCCTCCTCTTCTTTCCTCCTCCTCCTCCTCTCCTCTGCCTCCTCCTCCTCTTGCCTCCTCCTCCTCTTGCCTCCCTCCTCTGCCTCCTCCCCCTTGCCTCCTCCTCCTCCTCCCTTCTTGGAACAAGTTTGAAGAGCTTGTAGTTTCATAATCACTATCATTATCATCACCAATGCACATCTGAGTCTGGGATTTTGGAAAATAGGAGTTTCCTCTTTGATTCTGGTACAACTGAACGACGGCCAGCACCCGAGGTGGGAAGGCTGTGGGTTGTCTGGGTTTTCCTCATATTACCCATATTATGGTCATTAGTTCGGTCAAAACCCCACCAGAACCTTGAAATCATCTCACTGTCACTTCCATCTGTTATTAGAACTGTCATTGGGGAACAAAGTGTCCAATTCTCCGAGGAAGTGAGGAACTTCTTACCGCAGGGCACGTGGAAATTGTGTACTATGATGGCATTCCCACAATGCACCACTGGGTCCCAGATTTTTTTCCTACTGCGCACACCCACCACACAGACCATTCTCTCACATCTAGGCTTATCAGCCCTTTTTCCCGCGAGATTTGAGGCCGCTAGAATTTATGCGTACTAGTACGTCAAAAACCCCTACGCGTAAGACGTACTAGTACGACCAAAACCCTCAAAGGGTTAAACTGAGCATAGGTTACTGGCCGTCTTCTTGTCATCAGTGCCGAGGTTGGGAGACCACTCTCTCCCGCCTTCGCATTGGCCACACTCGTCTTACTCATGGGTATCTCATGGAGAGGCACCCTGTTCCTCTCTGTGAGCAGTGTCAAGTTCCAGTATCGATTAGCCACATTCTGTTAGACTGCCCTCTCTATCAACGAGCACGCAGAATTTACCTCCAACGTCGTCTTCGTTCTATACTTCTCTTTTACCTTCCTTCTTGCTGATGGACCCTTCTTTAAAACCCGCTTCTATTGACTTCTTGACAACGATACTTGATTTACTCCACAAACTCTGATGATACTTTTCGCACTCCCCTCAGCCCTTTCTAGTTCAGTCTCTTGCTGCCCTTTACCCTTTCACCATCCACTACCCCGCTGTTATCCGTAACCTATTACTCATCCATCTCCCTTTTGCCACCTGATGCCCTCGCTTCCTTCCTGCCCTGCAGCGCTGTATAGTCCTTGTGGCTTTTGCGTTCTTTTTTGATTATAATAATAATAATAATAATCGAATCTTGGGTAGAATCTTTTCGATAAATGTTAAAAAACCTCGATTTTATTCATTATTCCTGTATCCCCTTGTGGCTTAGCGCTTCTTTTTGTTTAAAATAATAATAAAAATTATTCATATGCACAAAACACGCCCAAATCTTTATTTCCTTGGCCAGGTTAGTGCTTAGTTTAACATGTTTTATTACAGGAGGTCCCTGTTTTCAAAAGTGTTAGCTCCTGAACCCTGTAAAAAGTGTTTTTGTTGGTGAGGGGGAAAAAGTTTTTTTTTTTAATTTTGGAAAGTGTCTAAATGCCCGAAAAACATGCTTACACTATAATAAGTCTCAGTACAGCTAGGCATAAAAAAAAATCACATACAAAAGTAAAATAAATTAATACTTAAACATGACCCCAGTACTTTCCCTGCACATTTTTGTGCAAAAAAAGCGGAAAAAGCCCCAAAGAAAAACTAAATGAAAATGCGGAAAAAGTGAGAACAGTAAAAAGGGATCAAAAAAGACGGGGGGCTTTCCTATTTATTTTCCTTTGTGTTTTGAAATAGTGGACCCCCGAGTTTCGTGATTACCTTTCCCAGAGAGCGCCAAAAAGTCGAAATTCACGAAATCGAAACCTTTTCCCATAAGAAATAATGGAAAAAAAAATTAATCCGTTCCAGAACCAAAAAATATTAAAATAAAAATTTTTTTTTTTAAATTAAAAAGTTTTAATACTGAAACAATGAGAAATTAAGACATGCATAAAAAAATAATAACTTAACTTCCCTTTACTAAAGATTTTGGGGGATGGAACTGGGAGGGGGGGGTGGGGGAAAGGTGTAACTATTTTTTGGAGGAGAATCTCCTTCCATTAGGACTTTAGGTAGCAAGTCCTTTTTGGGTTTACTCCCTTCTTTTAATCCCACTGGGAAAAACTTGGGTCACTGGCCCCCTATCGCAAAATATCTTCCAGGGGGGTCTTTTTTGCTTTTTTTTAAAATTTTCCCCTAAAGTGGGACACACACTGTCTTTGTACATTTTGAGATATGGCTTTTTTCAGCTTGGTCAGGGTGTCTTTTTAACAAAATTTGAACTCATTCCCATTCCACAGTCCTTAATCACTGAAGAAGGAACCCCTTCGCTCTCTTTTTTCCTCCTCTGAAGCAAGTTCCTCGGCTGTGGCCTGTGCTTTCCGTTTTTAAGTGTTGCAGTTGTCTGGTTAGCTTTCCTGTGGTCCTCCACCCAATCTTCCCAAAACCCTGTTCACCTCAACCCCCTGGACTTGCCCCAAAGCACAAAATCTTCCACAGCGGCAGGGGTCGGCAGGGGCAGGGTTGCCTCAAACCCTTTAAAATCCCTCTGGTGTGTTCTACTTCATTTCCAAAGGGCTTTACAGTTTTCCTTGGGCCCTGATGATTATTTGCAGTTGCAAGCACAAAAAACAATGGATTATTATGAAATGTATTTTATGAACCCCAGGGGGAGGTCACGGTTGGAAAACATGGTCATGAGTGTGAATGGGTGGGAGCTGGCTTGGTGTAGTGGTGATGGGGCCAAAACAAAGTCAATACGAAACTCAAGGCCAAATTTTGCCAAAAAAAAAAACCGCCCGAAGGTCGTTTTCACGAAAGTCGAGGTGCCGAAACCCAAGGTCCCCCTGTAGTTCTTAATCCTGTAATTTTCCTTTCCTACTGGAAACTGGTCTGGACTGAGCCCAGGGGGGGATAATCCCCCCAACCACCATTAATTTCCAACTTTTTTTTTTTATTCAGCTTTAGTAAATGATTAATGAGGCTTCCAGGCATTTTTGACATTGAAAGTCATCACAGGACACAACTTTAGATGTTATATTGATGGTAGAATTACCGACAGTATATTAGATAAATGGACACAAGTGCAACTAATGTGACATTTTATTGTAGCAACATTTTGCTCTCCAGGAGCTTTGTCAAACCCATTACAAACAATACATGGACACAGAGAGGATAAGGTGCAAAGCATAATATAATCATTGTAGGTGGTGGTAGTAGTTGTAGTACTATTACTACCACAAATACTACTGCTATTACCTACAACGATTGTATTATGTTTTGCAATTCTCACTATACCTATATATACTCTGTGTCCTTGTTTGTAATGTCTTAACAAAGCTCCTGCAGAGTGAAATGTTGCTACAATAAAAATGTTGCATTAGTTGCACTTGTGTCTTTATATCAAACACAACCTTAGATTCTGAAAATGCCTGGAACCTTGGATTAATTGCAGTCGCTGCAACTGGACAAAAAAAAGCTGGTTATTATAACACATGGAAAACACTGACACATCTGATACTCAACCAAGACCTGTCCACTACATGATGTAATTGTCAGTTAACTTCAAAGGTTACCTGATGCTGTCTCCTACCTCACTGGTCAGGTCATCACCTTACACACTTGCCAGTATGTGTTGTTCTCAAACCTGTGTTTATTAGAGCGGATTATAGTCCCAGAACACAAATATTTTCTAGATATTCACGTTTGCTCATGTGTCACCCCTCAAGGAAGGTTCCTTGATGTTGGTGAGGGGCTCTTGATTTAAGGAATTGGATCTGTGCTCCAGTTCCCCAAATTAAGCCTGAATGCCTTCCACATCCCCCCCCAGGCGCTGTATAATCCTCCTCGCTGTATAGCCCTTGTGGCTTAGCGCTTCTTTTTTGATTATAATAATAATGTATAATCCTCCGGGTTTAGCGCTTCCCCCTTCATTATAATAATAATAATAATGTTCATGTGTCTCCCCTCAAGGAAAGTTCCTTGATGCTGGTGAGGGGCTCTTGATCTAGGGAATTGGATCTGTTCTCCAGTTCCCTGAATTAAACATGAATACCTTCCACATCCTCCCCAGGAGCTGTATAATCCTATGGGTTTAGCGCTTGCCCCTTGATTATTATAATGCTCATGTCTCTTTCTCAACCACTTTCCTGCATCTACTGAAGTTGATGATAGTGTTGGGCACTTGATTCACGGAATTGGACTTTTTCCTCTCAAGGAAGGTTCCTTGATACTGATGAGAGGCTCTTGATTTAGGGAATTGGATCTGTGCTCCAGTTCCCTGAATTGAGCCTGAACACCTTCAGTCCTCCTCCCTATGTGTGCTGTATAATTCTACAGGTTTAGTGCTCCCCCTTGATTGTATTATTATTATAATCAAGAAGCGCTAAGCCACAAGGGCTATACAGCTCTGCCCCCCAAGGAAGGTTCCTTGATGTTGGTGAGGGGCTCTTGATTTAGGGAATTGGATCTGTGCTCCAGTTCCCCACATTAAGCCTGAATGCCTTCCACATCCCCCCCCCCCAGGCGCTGTATAATCCTCCAGGTTTAGCGCTTCCCCCTTGATTATAATAATATACAGCTCTGCAGGGTAGGAAAGGAAGCGAGGGTATTGAGCGGTAGAAGGGGGGAGGGGCAATCAGTAGGTTACAGAAAACAGCGGGGCAGGGGATAGTGCAGGGTAGAGGGTCCCTTGATTGTAATAATCCTCTCTTGGATTGAATTGGCCTGCCTATCATTGACCCTTGTGGGTTTAGCTCTTTGGTATTTGTTTTAGAATTGACCTCTTTTTTCTTCACTTCGGTACCGAGTAGCATCACTTGCTCTGGTATCAGTAGTTAATGAATGGCACTTCATCTCTGTGGGCTCCGGTCCTCGCGGTTTAGGCTTCCCCTTGATTATATATAATAAAATTAATGAGAAATACACTAATTAGTTAATTTTTTGCAATAGATGCTGTAAGCCTCGGGTTTAGCGCTTCTTGATTTAATAATATATTGAAATAAACAAATTAATGGCACTTGGATGCCTATGAAATAACTAATTAGTTCATTTTTGCATAATAGATGGCATTACGTATGAATTGGGCAAAGTTAGACTTTTTTTTAGTTCATTTATAATGCAAAATAAAAAATTGAAAATGGGAAGGCAAATTTCATAATTTACAATATGGCATTCATGCCATCCATTAGTATTTAGCGCCATCTATTATGCAAAAAATAAACTAAATAAGTTTTTGTTTAGTCTCATAGTTATTGCCACTTTTTATTTTATTTTTGCCATCATTGAGAAAAAAGTGAACAAAAAAATTAGTTTCCTACTTTATTTCCATTTCAATTTTTTTTTTGCCTCAATTGAGCAAAAAAAATAAATTTAAAATAAATAATTTAGTTTAGTTCATTTATCTCATTTTCTTACTTACAATAGATGCACAATGCAAAGTGCATTTATCCAATTTGTAAATTCTTCAGCGCATACAGAATGTGGCAGGAAAAATGAAACGATGTAATCATTCCCTTGTGTAGAATTTAGGTTGTAGTCTCCCTAAGTTTTCTGACTTGGCTTTTTCAGGCCGAGGCCAATCAAATTCTAGACTTAAGGAGATGATTAAATTGTTTAGTCAATCCTACTATGCTCTGCCACTTTCGTATTGATGTTAGCCTACTATTGAGCAAAAGTTGAATAAAAAATTTAATGTTGATATGTGTCTCCCAAAACCTGTTATCTTACCATTTTGATGTTCATCTTAACTTACAGTGCCATCTATTATGCAGAAACTGAACTAGATTTAGTAAATAATTAAAACAATAGATGGCAGCCAAGTGCCATTTTCATTAACTTTGTGCCATCAAAAACTAAGCGCTAAACCCACCGGTCATATAGCGTTGTCTCCCTGCACTAGGTGGCACCCTGAATGCAGTGTAGTGACTAACTCCAAGCACTCATTTTCCTTATACCTGGAGGCGGCTTCAGGGGTCAACATCCCCGCGACCCAGTCCGTGACCCATACAGTAAATTCTCACTTAACGTCATCAATAGGTTCCTGGAGACTAACTTTAAGCAAATTATTATAATCAAGGGGGAAGCGCTAAACCCGGAGGATTATACAGCGCCTGGGGGGGGATGTGGAAGGC
The DNA here is from genome assembly GCF_026875155.1 of Cherax quadricarinatus. Lineage (NCBI taxonomy): Eukaryota > Metazoa > Arthropoda > Malacostraca > Decapoda > Parastacidae > Cherax > Cherax quadricarinatus. Next base: position 6,353 of record NW_026510480.1, on the reverse strand, counting down.
ATTCAGGCTTAATTCGGGGAACTGGAGCACAGATCCAATTCCCTAAATCAAGAGCCCCTCACCAACATCAAGGAACCTTCCTTGAGGGGAACTTTAAGCAAAACAATTATCGTATGATTATCACATGCTTTATGAATTCTAGGGTTACAATAATTTATGATTATATTCATTCAATTTTATTATCACATCGTTATAAGAAAACAATGTTATTTGAGAACCTGCTGTATTCAAATTCTAAGTTAATTCTCTATAAAGATTACAATGTTGAATTTACAGAATTTGGTTGTTATGTGGTTTACATGTAGTTAAATAATGATTACAGAGTGTACCATTTATTTTCTTCTATCAACTCTATCACTCATAAAAACCACAATATTTTAGTCACAGACATGCAAAATCTGTAAGAGAGCCAGCCATGTTGTACATAAATGGTATACAATACCATATTGTACATGAATGGTATACAATACCATATTGTACACGAATGGTATACAATACCATGTTGTACATGAATGGTATACAACACCATGTTGTACATGAATGGTATACAACACCATGTACATGGTATACAATACCATGTTGTACATGAATGGTATACAATACCATGTTGTACATGAATGGTATACAATACCATGTTGTACATGAATGGTATACAATACCATGTTGTACATGAATGGTATACAATACCATGTTGTACATGAATGGTATACAATACCATGTTGTACATGAATGGTATACAATACCATGTTGTACATGAATGGTATACAATACCATGTTGTACATGAATGGTATACAATACCATGTTGTACATGAATGGTATACAATACCATGTTGTACATGAATGGTATACAATACCATGTTGTACATGAATGGTATACAATACCATGTTGTACATGAATGGTATACAATACCATGTTGTACATGAATGGTATACAATACCATGTTGTACATGAATGGTATACAATACCATGTTGTACATGAATGGTATACAATACCATGTTGTACATGAATGGTATACAATACCATGTTGTACATGAATGGTACTACATTGAATGGTATACAATACCATGTTGTACATGAATGGTATACAATACCATGTTGTACATGAATGGTATACAATACCATGTTGTACATGAATGGTATACAATACCATGTACATGAATGGTATACAATCCCAACAAGATAAAGAATTAGATACTCAGATGTACAACATCCAGATATCTTTATTTGTAAATGTTGCACCATCCAGTGTATCAATACAAGAACATAAGTCCTTGTATTAATAAAGTCACTGGATGGTGCAACATCTACAAATCAATATAATAATATGTTGTACATGTGTCTGATTCTTCAACAATAATGTCATGTTTGAGCTGAGGACTGGATACACCTTCAATAACATACATTACAACAGAAGCTAAAACCACATGGGTTATATAGTGACAAGGTGGATATATGTGGTAGCGGATAAAGGAGTGGAGGGTTAGTGCGAGTGTCAGGTGGGTAGCACAGTGAAGGGTTAGTGCGAGTGTAAAGTGGGTAGCACAGTGGAGGGTTGGTGCAAGTGTAAAGTGGGTAGCACAGTGGAGGGTTAGTGCGAGTGTACAGTGGGAAGCACAGTAGAGTGTTAGTGCGAGTATAAAGTAGGAAGCACAGTGGAGGGTCAGTATACAGTGGGAAGCACAGTGGAGGGTCAGTATAAAGTGGGAAGCACAGTGGAGGGTCAGTATAAAGTGGGGAGCACAGTGGAGGGTCAGTATAAAGTGGGAAGGACAGTGGTGGGTCAGTATAAAGTGGGAAGCACAGTGGAGGGTCAGTATAAAGTGGGAAGGATAGTGGAGGGTCAGTGTAAAGTGGGAAGCACAGTGGAGGGTCAGTATAAAGTGGGAAGCACAGTGGTGGGTCAGTATAAAGTAGGAAGCACCGTGAACATAAAAACAACATAAGAAAGAAGGAACACTGCAACAGGCCTACTGACCCATGCAGAGCAGGTCCATGTCCCCCCCGAATTAGCCCAATGACCCACCCAGTCTGGTCACCTCCACTCAAGGAAGGAGCACGGCACCAGACCAAGCAGCACAAGCTAGTCAGGTCCAACTCACACCCATCCACACCCACTCGTGTATTTATCTAACCTATTTTTAAAACTACACAACGTTTTAGCCTCAATAACTGTACTCTGGATTTTGTTACACTCATCCACAACTCTATTACCAAAGCAGTGCTTTTTCTATATCCTTCCTGAATCTGAGTTTTTCCAACTTTAAACCATTGCTGTGAGTCCTGTCTTGGCTGGAAATTTTCAGCATGCTATTTACATCCCCTTTATTTTTTCCCGTTTTCCATTTACACACCTCGATCATTATTTTTATTATTAACACACTGGCCGATTCCCACCAAGGCAGGGTGGCCTGAAAAAAGAAAAACTTTCACCATCATTCACTACATCACTGTCTTGCCAGAGGGGTGCTTTACACTACAGTTTTTAAACTGCAACATTAACATCCCTCCTTCAGAGTGCAGGCACTGTACTTCCCATCTCCAGGATTCAAGTCCGGCCTGCCGGTTTCCCTGAATCCCTTCATAAATGTTACTTTGCTCACACTCCAACAGCACGTCAAGTATTAAAAACCATTTGTCTCCATTCACTCCTATCAAACACGCTCGCGCATGCCTGCTGGAAGTCCAAGCCCCTCGCACACAAAACCTCCTTTATCCCCTCCCTCCAACCTTTCCTAGGCCGACACCTACCCCACCTTCCTTCCACTACAGACTGATACACTCTTGAAGTCATTCTGTTTCGCTCCATTCTCTCTACATGTCCAAACCACCTCAGCAACCCTTCCTCAGCCCTCTGGACAACAGTTTTGGTAATCCCGCACCTCCTCCTAACTTCCAAACTATGAATTCTCTGCATTATATTCACATCACACATTGCCCTCAGACATGACATCTCCACTGCCTCCAGCCTTCTCCTCACTGCAACATTCATCTCCCATGCTTCACACCCATATAAGAGCGTTGGTAAAACTATACTCTCATACATTCCCCTCTTTGCCTCCAAGGACAAAGTTCTTTGTCTCCACAGACTCCTAAGTGCACCGCTTACCCTTTTCCCCTCATCAATTCTATGATTTATTTATTTATTTATTTATTTATTTGAACATGATACAGAGAAATACAAAAGAATACAGTTAAATGCAGCATGCCAAAGCCACTTGAATGCATAGCATTACGGGCAGGCTTAAAATTAACTTAAGATTAACTAAGCAATGAAGTATTCAGTGGTAAAACATTATTGCAAACAGATAACAATTAAGCACAAATGAGTATTGCAAAAACAGGTCATATGGTTGCTTGCATTACTGTACAATCAGTATTTATTTATTTATCTATTTAATTTGAACATGATACAGAGAAGTACAAGGAATACAATTTTTAAAGTGAAGCTTGCCAAAGCCCCTTGTTTGCAGAGCATTATGGGCAGGCTTAAAATTAACTTAAGATTAACTAAGCAATGATATATTCAGTGGTACAAAAATTATTGTAAAACAGATAACAATTTAGTACAAATGAGTATTACAAAGACAGGTCATATGTTGCTGTGTAATCAGTAGAATGGAGTATTCTGTTAGGTAATGAAGTTAAATAGTAACAAAGTTTGATTGGGTCACAGGTTGACATTTATGAGATACAATAATGAGACATATATGAGATACAATTATTCAGTATTTATTTACTTGTGGGTAAGTGATTTTTGAGAAGAGACTTGAATTTATAAACAGACAGTGTGTCTTTTATATTCACAGGTAATGAATTCCAGATTTTAGGGCCTTTTATGTGCATTGAGTTTTTGCATAGCATGCGATGGACACGAGGAACATCAAAGAGTGATCTGTGTCTTGTGTTATGGTCATGTGTTCTGTTGAGGTTGGTAAGATGTTTGAGGGGAGGGTTTATGTCAGAGTTAAGTGTTCTATGTATGTAGTAGGTGCAGTAATAAGTATGGATGTTTTGTATTGTCAGTAGGTTTAGAGTTTTGAATATTGGTGGATTATTATTATTACTATAATCAAAAAGAAGCACTAAGCCAGCAAATATTGGTGGAGTGTGCTGTCTGTAGTGGGAATTTATCATCATTCAGACTGCAGCCTTTTGTTGAGTGATTAGTGGTCTGCGATGGTTTATTGTTGTTGAGCCCCATGCAGAAATTCCATAGGTGAGATAGGGGTAAATAAGTGAGTGATATAGGGCCAGGAGGGCTGACTGTGGAACATAGTACCATATCTTCGATAGTATGCCTACTGTCTTGGAATTTTTGGGGGAAATTTGTTGTATGTGTGTTTGAAATTTGAGTCTATTATCAAGGTGGATTCCTAGGAATTTTCCCTCTGAGTTTGTGATAGGTGATCCATTTATCATTATGTTAAGAGACACATCTGCAGCTCTGTTACCAAACTGAATGTAGTAGGTTTTGTCAATGTTTAGAGTAAGTTTGTTGGTCCTCATCCAGGATGATATTTTCTGTAATTTGGTATTTACAGTATTGGCTAGCATGACTGGGCTCGGGTGAGAGTAGACGTATGTAGTGTCATCTGCAAATAGTGTGGGTTTGAGTAGTTGTGATGCATTTGGTAGGTCATTTATGTATATAAGAAAGAGAAGAGGGCCTAGGACACTTCCCTGTGGGACACCAACTGTAATTGGCTGTGCAGAAGAGTTTGCCCCATTTGGCTTCTGTTGCTGAGGTATGACTTTAGGCAGTTGAGGGAGTGCCCTCTTATACCATAGTGCGACAATTTTATGTGGAGCAAGTCGTAGTCCCAGTGGGACTCCTTTTTTCTCTATTGCTGTATAAATATGTTCTAGCATGTGGATAATAGCATCATTAGTATTTTTATTAGGCCTGAACCCAAATTGACAGGGGTTGAGTATGTTGTGGGAGATGAGGTAGGAATAGATATGCTTATGGATCAATTTTTCAAAGATTTTAGAGAGAGGGTGTAAGTTGGATATTGGCCTATAGTTATTCAAGTCTGTGTGGTCTCCTCTTTTATGGATCGGGGTGACCTTTACTATTTTGAGAACTGTAGGAAAGGTAGAGGATTCAATGGATTTGTTAGTGTTGCAATGATTGGTGATAGCACCTGTGACACTTTTTTGTATATAATGGGTGGTAAGGTATTTAAATCTCCTGTCTTGCTTTTTTAGTTTGCTGATAATAAGGGAGACTTCAGTTGGGTTATTATTATAATCAAAAAGAAGCGCTAAGCCACAAGGGCTATACAGCGCTGCAGGGTAGGGAAGGAAGCGAGGGTATTGGGCGGCGGAAGGGAGGAGGGATGATCAGTATGTTACAGAAAACAGCGGGGCAGGGGATAGTATGGGGGTAGAGGGTAGCAAGAGATTGAGGTAGAAAGGGCTGAAGGTATCAGAATTTGTGAAGTCAGTTTTTGTCAAAAAGTCAATGATAGAGTCCAGATGAAAGGTGCGTCCATCAGCGAGAATTATTATAATCAAAAAGAAGCGCTAAGCCACAAGGGCTATACAGCGCTGCAGGGTAGGGAAGGAAGCAAGGGAATTGGATGGCAGAAGGGAGGGGGGATGATCAGCAGGTTACAGAAAACAGCGGGGCAGGGGATAGTACGGGGGTAGAGGGTAGCAAGAGATTGAAGTAGAAAGGGCTGAAGGTATCAGAATTTGTGAAGTAAGTCAGTTGTTGTCAAAAAGTCAATGAGAGAGTCCGGACGAAAGGTGGGGTCCATCAGCGAGAAGGGAAAGTAAAGAGAGAGCAGCGGAGCGAAGACGACGACAGAGGTAAATTCTGCGTGCTCGTTGATAAAGTGGGCAGTCCAACAGAATGTGGCTGACTGATAATGGAGCTTGGCAATTCTCACAGAGAGGAGCAAGACGCCTCTCCATGAGATATCCATGAGTAAGACGAGTATGGCCAATGCGAAGACGGGAGAGAGTAGTCTCCCACCTCGACACTGGTGATAAGAAGACGGCCAGTAACCTATACTCGGTTTAATAGATTGAAGTTTGTTGCGAGCATAGTAGACCAACGTTGTTGCCAACGGGTGTGAAGGTGGGAAGATATTGCAGTAAAATAGTCCGTAAATGGAATACCTCTATAAGAAACTGGTAGTGTCATGTACTGCTGGACCGCGCAGCAGTGTCTGCTTGTTCATTGCCCTGTACGTCAACATGACCAGGGACCAACAAAAAACAAAATCTTTATGCTTGGTAAGAGCGGCGTAGCCAAAGTTGGATACGGAGGACTAAGGGGTGAGGTGTATCAATTTTTGATAGCCCGAAGCACTAAGGGATCGAGACAACCCCAACTATTACAC
>NW_026510479.1:0-14717 GCF_026875155.1 Cherax quadricarinatus | reverse complement strand
ATTTAAAATGTTAAGGAAAAAAGAGAGGCGTAATTTCATGCATGGTCGGGGAGGTATCCCTCTTTTAGGAGTGAAAAGGGGGCAAATGTAAGTGTGGGGGGGGTTTACGTGAGGCATTAGTAGAATGAAAGGGGTTTTAAAGCAGTGGAACTGAGGGGATATGACAGAAATGTTAAAAGGGGGGGGGGTATAGTTTTGGGTGGGGGTATTTTTGGTTTAATAAATGTATGAAGGGGGGGAAGGTCCCTAGGGATGGCAGAGACATGTATAGCCCCTTTATAAAAAGGGAAAAGGGGCAAAAAGAGAAAAAAAATTATAGGGGAATAATTTTTCTGAGTTTCCCAGGAAAAGTTTTGGGTTTTGGGTTTAATTGAAAAAATTGGGGTAAAACAGAATGTAGGTTTGGAGGGAAGGAGGTTTCAGAGTGGGTGGGGTGTGTAGATAAAGTGTTTACATTGAAGCTTATATGTGAACGTATTTAGTAAAGGTTTTGGGAAGTTTTTTTGCTTTTATGGATTTAGAAAAGGTTTTGTAGGTGGTTAGGGAGCAAGTGGCAGATTTTGCAATTTTAAGGGAATAGGTGGTAAGTTATTAAATGCTTTTTTAAGATTTTTATGGGTAGTGAGGCTCAGGTTAGGGTGGTAAAAGAGAGGGAGAATATTCCCCGGTAAAAGTAGGTCTTAGAAGGGATGGTAATGCCACCTGGTTGTTTTATATTTATAGGGGGGTTGAAAAGGAAGTAAATGCTAGGGTGTTGGGGAGGGGGGTTCCCTGGGGGTTACCCCCGGGGTCAACGCCCCCGCCCCCGGCCCATGACGGCCCTCCGATGGATCGGGCTGATAACTAGGTTTTAAAGTGGTGCACGAGTCCAACGTACGAGCCACCCCCGGTTTTCCCGGCACTGACTTTAGTTTTTGTCCAGCTCTTCTTGAGGCACCCAGGGGTTTTTTGGAAATTCCCTAATGCTTGAGGGGAGGCTGTTGAACATTTTTGGGCCCCGAACATTTATGGTGTTTTCTTTAGTTCCCAAGGGGCCCCCCTTTTTTTTTGGCGGCATTTTGATCCCCTCCCCAGTTTTTTTTCTTTCGAGGGAGTGATTTCTGTTGCGTTTTTGGGCCATTCCCTTCAAGATTTTCCAAGTTAGATTATGATATATCTCTCCCTCCTGCATTCCAACGGTCAAGTCAAGGCTTCCAAGCGTTCCCCGTGTTTAAAGGGCTTACGAACTTTAGTGCAGTAAAGGTTCTGTACCTTTAGTCGCGATTTCACCTGCTTTGAATGGAGATGTTAATTACGCAGTATTCCCGCCCGAGAGAACAAGTGATTTGAAAAGGTTTATGGGTTGGCATCTCTCGTTTTGAAAGTTTTTTCATTATCCTTCCCTTTATTTTTTTGCACGTGGATCGTGGCATGTGTGATCCTTTAAAGTGAGATCCTCAGACATTACTCTCCCCGGTCCCTTTCATTATTTTTCCCCTCTATTGTATGGCCCGGATCAGTAGATACTTTTTTAGTTATTATCTCCCCAGTTTTTCCATAACGGGGGTGTTGGAATTTTCCTCATGAAACTATTGTTTACCCTTTCCCCCTGGAAAAATTTGTTTTTTCTTCTTGGAGGTTAACTGCGTCTCAGCAGATGAAGCCTCTGCAGATCCTAGTATCATCCGCAAAGGAGTGGGGGCTGTGGGTGTATTCTCTGTTTATGTTGATATGACATAAACATTGCATTGGGGGGGGGAAAAATTTTGGGGAATTTAAAATTTAAAATGGAATTGAAAAGTTGCTTTTTGTGAGATACTGTGCTTTTGGGGGATTTAAAGAAAAATTGCAAAGGTTAGGGTTGAGTTTTGGGGGTGTGTTAAGGAGAAAGTTTAAAGTGAACATAGAAAAAGGGAAGGTTGTTGGGGGATCAAATATTTGTGAAAAAAAGGATTCAAAGGGGGAGGAGGAGTATTTGGGAAAAAAGTGTTTTTTTTCAGAACTTGGGAGTTGCTTCGGTGGATGGATTTGGGAAAGGGTGAGTTTTTCTTTTTGGAGGAAAAAAGGTGAGTGGTGCGTTGAGGTATATGTGGAGTCAAAAAACGTTATCTAGGGAGGCAAAAAAGGGGAAATGTATGAAAGTAAGAAATCCCAAACACTCTTATATGGGTGTGAAGCTTGGGTGGTAAATGCAGCAGCGAGGAGGACTGTTGGAGGCAGTGGGATGTCCTGTTTAAGGGCAATGTGTGGTGTAAATATTATGCAGAAAATTCGGAGTGTGGAAATTAGGAAAAGGTGTGGAGTTAATAAAAAGTATTAGTCAGAGGGCAGAAGAGGGGTTGTTGGGGTGGTTTGGTCATTTAGAGAGAATGGATCAAAGTAGAATGACATGGAAAGCATATAAATCTATAGGGGAAGGAAGGCAGGGTAAGGGTTGTCCTCGAAAGGGTAGGAGAGAGGGGGTAAAGGAGGTTTTGTGGGCAAGGGGCTTGGACTTCCAGCAAGCGTGCATGAGCGTGTTAGGAGTGAATGGAGACGAATGGTACTTGGGACCTGACGATCTGTTGGAGTGTGAGCAGGGTAATATTTAGTGAAGGGATTCAGGGAAACCGGTTATTTTCATATGGTCGGACTTGAGTCCTGGAAATGGGAAGTACAATGCCTGCACTTTAAAGGAGGGGTTTGGGATATTAGCAGTTTGGAGGGATATGTTGTGTATCTTTATATGTGTATGCTTCTAAACTGTTGTATTCTGAGCACCTCTGCAAAAACAGTAATAATGTGTGAGTGTGGTGAAAGTGTTGAATGATGATGAAAGTATTTTCTTTTTGGGGATTTTCTTTCTTTTTTGGGTCACCCTGCCTCGGTGGGAGACGACCGACTTGTTGAAAAAAAAAAATGTGTATAATATAGTTGTGTATGGAGAAGGGTTTTATAAACTTCCACAGACTGTAACAACTCTATGTACGTGACCAGTGCCTAAATGTGTGCACATAAATGTTAGAATGTTAATACAGTGGACCCTCGAATCTTGTAATTTATCCATTCCAGAGAGTCTGACAAAAGGCAAAATTTATGACTGGCGAAACCATTTTCCCCATAAGAAATAATGTAAATCCTAATTAATCCGTTCCAGACACCCAAAAGTATTAACAAAAAATATTTCTTTTACGTTAAATATAGATTTACATACAGAAAACGATGATACATCAAGTATAAAACAATAATAACATCACACTTACCTTTATTGAAGACTCTTGTTGGTGTACGGAAGACGGGAGGAGGGGAGAGGATGGAGAAGTTACACTATTGTTTGGAAGGCGAATCCCATTCCATAAAGACATTAGGTACCAAGTCTTTATCCGGGGTTACTTCCCTTCTTTGTTTTTTAATGCCACTAGGACCAGCTTGAGAGTCACTGGACCCCAGTTGCTCAAAAAATTGTTCCAGAGAGCTCTGTTTCTAGTATCTCTTTAACCCTTTCAGTGTCCAGACCCAGAATCTGAGACGTGTCCACAGGGTCCAAGAATTTAAAAAAAAAAAAAAAAAATTATTTTTTCTTATGGAGTAGTAGAGAATCTTCTTCTGATGGTAATAAGATAAAGAGTACAAAATTTGGTGGTGACAAAATTATGCTCTCACGAATTTTGATGTGTCAGCGATATTTGCGCATTGGCGATTTTGCAAAGTTTGACTCATATTTTGGGCCAATTACATTATTCCAGTTGACCAAATTCTTAGCCATTTTGCTAGCATTACTTCTTTTTTATCAATTGAGCGCAAGAAATCACCAAGTCAACTGTTTCAACTACCCAATAAAGTGATCGGAAATTGGTAATTTGACCAATTTAACACAAAGTTCAAAATATTCCCATTTCAAAATAGGGTCCAGCATAAACAATGCAGGCATTCCTGGCACTGTTCATTAGTTATGTTTTCAGGCTTTACAAATGAATTTCACTTTGATTTTTTATTCACATAATGAATTTTTATTTAACCCTTTGACTGTTTCCGACGTATAAATACGTCTTACGAGCCAATGTTTCTGACGTATTTATATGCACAAATTCTAGCGGCTTCAAATCGAGCGCCAAAGGCCTGGTAGGCCTACACGGGAGAGAATGGGTCTCAGTGGTCGGTGTGCACCCTGTGAAAAAAATCTGGGACCTAGCGGTGCATTGTGGGAACGCCATGTTGTCAGTCCATTTTCACCATGCCTCTCGGTAAGAAGTTCCTCACTCCTCGGCGGATTGGAGGTCTTTTGTTCCCAAGTGATAGCTCTAACAGCGATGAAAGTGTCAGTGACAGGGGAATTCAAGGGTTTTCAAGTGAGTGTTACCGAAAAAAGTGCCCAGGATAACGTAAATAGTGACGAAAACCCAGATGACCCACAACCTTCGACCTTGGTGCTGTGCCGGCTTGTTCACGTTCACGTTCGCCTGTACCAGGACGAAAGAGGAAACTATTTGGTTGTGTAAAAACACCCTGAGGGTAGCAGTGATAGTGATAGTGATTTCAAGGTCATTGAAAGCAGTTCTAGTGACAGTGAGAGTGAATATTCCCCAGTGAAGCGCCAGTATGTACGACGTAGCATGCGGTCTGGTAGTGTTTTCATATGTTGTTCCAAGGGGGAAAGGAGAAACTCTGGGAGCACATCCCGTGGCCCAACACCACGACCTGATAGTGAAGATGACGATATTGTAACGATGGGTATGAATGGTGACAGTGAGGGAGGAGGCAGTGGTGGTGATAGTGAGGGTGGCACGGCCCATGTGGCACCATCACCGGGCCACGCTACTAGCCACGTGGCTGAGTCAGCAGAACAACCAACCTCACCCTACCCCACACTGCCACAACCTGCACCACCACAACCTGCACAGCCACAACCACGGTACAATATCCAGACCCCACCAGCAGACCGCATCTGGGATTGGCAGGACGGTGACGAGTTTGTTCCCAGTCCCCATGACTTTGATGAAACACAAAGTGGAATAAAGCCATCTTGTCCACTTGGGAACAATGCCAGTGAACTGGACTGCTTTGAGTTATTTTTCGATGAACCCCTGATGGACATCATTGTCAGGGAAACAAATACATACTGTGATTACACCATGGCAAATACAATTCTCTCACCAAAATCACGGCTACACAAGTGGAAGGAGACAACTGTGGCAGAGATGTACCTGTTTTTTGCCACAATAATGCTTATGCCACATGTGTATAAGCACACTGTCACCAATACTGGACAACAGATCGCCTGATTTCAACTCCAGGTTTTAGTGACATTATAGGTGTCAATCGTTTCCTGATGCTGTTGCGTATGTTACACTTTAAAGACAAAACCAGGCCTGACAGAAGAGACAGGTTATATAAGATAAGAAATGTGTTTATGTACCTGAAACAAAAGTGCTGCATGTATTTTTATCCCTTCAGGAAGCTTGTTATTGATGAGTCCTTGATTTTATTCAAAGGAAGACTCTCATTCAAGCAATAATATACCAAGCAAGAGGAAACGCTTTGGTTTTAAAGCTATTTGTACTGTGTGATTGCAGAAGTGGTCTTGTTTTAGATATTATTTTGTACACTGGCAGTAATACTTTGAGAGATACCATGAAGTTATTGGGGATCTTGGTGATGTGGTTCGAACAATGATGGAACCATATCTTGGTAAGTGGCATATGTTATTTACTGATAACTGGTACACAAGCCCCTTACTCAGTGATTTCTTGCGAGTGAACTTGACAGACGTGTGTGGCACAGTGCGTGGTAATCGCAAACATATGCCAAGGTTCGACGCTGGCACTCGCAGAGGTGAGGTGCAAGCCTTTGCTGCCAATGACATCATGGCATTTCGGTGGCATGTACAAACGTGATGTCACATTGTTGACATCAGTTCACACAAACGAAATGGTACCCAGTGGCAGGGACAACAGAGAGACCAATGAACCCATTCTAAAGCCTGCAGCTGTCATGGACTACAACCTCAATATGCGCTTAGTGGACAAATGTGACATGCAGATTGGGTTTGCAGACTGTGTACGCAAGAGTTATAAGTGGTATATCAACTTTTTTTCCATCTTGTTGATATCTCTATGCTAAATGCTTATAACATATACAAGTTGAAGACCAACAAAACACCAAAATATGGTGAATTTTGCACAGTCGTAATCAGACAAATAATTGCAAAGTACAAAGGAGCAACTCCTGCAATAGACCAGCGCCCACAGACGTCATCTCGTATGAGGCCTGGTGATCACTACCCATACAAACTGCCTCCTACACTGCCAAGAAAAATGCTCAGAAGAGGTGTTATGTATGTATGCATACCACAAACGCCACAAACACGCAGAGACACTCGTTTTATGTGTGAGGAGTGTGAAGTGCCCCTCTGCATATACCCATGTTTCAAAGAGTTCCACAAGCTGCAGCAGTTCTAGGAACGTGGTTAGTGACTGTACATATGTATATATATTATGGAACAATAGTAATAAACATTGTTTTGTATTGTTTGTTTGTGTAAACAAAGTGTATACACAAACTAATAGTGATAAAGTTTGTTCTGTTATTGTGTTGTAAATAATGAGTGTATATTTGAACAATGCACCTTACATTGGTCTCACAGGCCACATAAGTTACCTGGAAAAGAAAAATATTGAAAAATGCAAGAAACCTTTGAATTAGAGTAAATAAAAGAATACCGGGTGGGCGGCAGTCGCCGCTGTTGCCGTACGCACGTCAATTTCTGCAAACTTTGCGGCTCTATATCTCGGTAAGTACTGATGGCAAAAAATTTTTTTTAGGCTTAAAACACTAGTAAAAATATTCCTAACATTTTCATAAGAAAAAATAATTTTTTTTTTTTTCGAATATTTGGCGACATAGAATGACAGTTTCAGAGAGGGCCCTGAAACAGTCAAAGGGTTAAACCAAAAAATGGAAGATTACTGGTATGCAATTTTGCAATACAGTGGACCCCCGCATACCGTTGGCATCACATAACATTTAATCCGCATACCGCTCGCTTTTATCGCAAAAATTTTGCCTCGCATACCGCTCAAAAACCCGCTCACCGCTGTTCGTCCGAGACGCGTCCAATGTGCGCCCTTAGCCAGCCTCACATGTGCCGCCGGTGGCATTGTTTACCAGCCAGCCTCCGCGGTAACATCCAAGCATACAATCGGAACATTTCGTATTATTACAGTGTTTTTGGTGATTTTATCTGCAAAATAAGTGGGCCATGGGCCCAAGAAAGCTTCTAGTGCCAACCCTACAGCAATAAGGGTGAGAATTACTATAGAGATGAAGAAAGAGATCATTGATAAGTATGAAAGTGGAGTGCGTGTCGCCGACCTGGCCAGGTTGTACAAGAAACCCCAATCAACCATTGCTACTATTGTGGGCAACAGAAAGGCAATCAAGGAAGCTGTTCTTGCCAAAGGTTTAACTGTGTTTCGAAACAGAGATCGCAAGTGATGGAAGATGTTGAGAGACTCTTATTGTGTGGATAAATGAAAAACAGCTAGCAGGAGATAGCGTCTCTCAAGCGATCATAAGCGAAAAGGCTAGGAAGTTGCATGAGGATTTAATTAAAAAAATGCCTGCAACTAGTGATGATGTGAGTGAATTTAAGGCCAGCAAAGGTTGGTTTGAGAGATTTAAGAAGCGTAGTGGCATACATAGTGTGATAAGGCATGGTGAGGCTGCCAGTTCGGACCACAAAGCAGCTGAAAATATGTGCAGGAATTCAAGGAGTACATAGACAGTGAAGGACTGAAACCTGAACAAGTGTTTAATTGTGATGAAACAGGCCTGTTTTGGAAGAAAATGCCAAGCAGGACCTACATTACTGAGGAGGAAAAGGCACTCCCAGGACATAAGCCTATGAAAGACAGCTTACTTTGTTGATGTGTTCCAATGCTAGTGGTGATTGCAAAGTTAAGCCTTTATTAGTGTATCACTCTGAAACTCCCAGACCGTTCAGGCAAAAGAATGTCCTCAAGGAGAAGTTGTGTGTGCTGTGGAGGGCAAACAGTAAGGCATGGGTCACTAGGGACTTTTTTCTATGACTGTTACACCATGCATTTGCCCCCAATGTGAAAGATTACCTAACTGAAAAGAAATTAGAACTTAAGTGCCTCCTGGTGTTAGAAAATGCCCTGTCATCCACAGACGTGACAGAGCGACTTTATGGGGACATGAAATTCATTAAGGTGAAGTTTTTGCCTCCTAATACCACTCCTCTCCTGCAGCCCATGGACCAGCAGGTTATTGCAAACTTCAAAAAACTGTACACAAAAGCTCTGTTTGAAAGGTGCTTTGTAGTGACCTCAGAAACTCAACTGACTCTAAGAGAGTTTTGGAGAGAGCACTTTAATATCCTCAATTGTGTAAACCTTATAGGTAAAGCTTGGGAGGAGTGACTAAGAAGACCTTGAACTCTGCTTGGAAGAAACTGTGGCCAGAAATGTGTAGACAAAAGGGATTTTGAAGGGTTTGAGGCTAACCCTGAGAGGATTATGCCAGTTGAGGAATCCATTGTGGCATTGGGAAGTCCTTGGGGTTGGAGGTTAGTGGGGAGGATGTGGAAGAGTTGGTGGAGGAGGACAATGAAGAACTAACCACTGATGAGCTGATAGATCAACTTCAACAGCAAGAGCCAGACCTGAGGAAACTGGTTCAGAGGAGGGGAAGAGAGAATTGAAGAAGTTGCCTACTACAAAGATTAAGGAAATCTGTGCAATGTGCTGAAAGTGCAAACCTTTATGGATGAGAATCACCCTCACACAGCTATTGCAAGCTGTGCTGGTGATTATTACACTGACAATGTTGTGAAACACTTTAGGGAAGTCATAAAGGAACGAGAGGTACAGGCCACTATGGACAGATATGTTGTGCGACAGAAGTCCAGTGACTCTGAAGCTGGTCCTAGTGGCATTAAAAGAAGAAGGGAAGTAACCCCAGAAAAGGACTCGACACCTCAACTCTTAATGGAAGGGGATTCCCCTTCTAAACACTAACACTCTCTCTCTCTCCTCCTCCCATCCCATCAATCATCACCAGATCTTCAATAAAAGTAAGTGTCATGTAAGTGTGCATGCCTTTTTCAGTTTGTGTGTATTAAAATTAACATTTCATGTGGTAAAAATTTTTTTTTTCATACTTTTGGGTGTCTTGCATGGATTAATTTGATTTCCATTATTTCTTATGGGGAAAATTCATTCGCATAACGATCATTTCGCATAACAATGAGCCCTCTTGCACGGATTAATATCAGTATGCGGGGGTCCACTGTATATATTACTTGGGTATAAATTTAGCAAGTGTAATAAAGCAGTCAACATTTACTGTACCTCTTGGGTGAGTTGGATGAAGTTTTATACATTAGTGTATAATAATATATAATAATACTAATGTATAATAATAATAGTACATAATAATAGTACTAATGACTTGTATTTAACGTTTTTGGGGGATATAATTTTTTTTATTTCTATTGCCTGGGCAGGATTCAGCCAAAGTAACAGTTTGCACATGAATATTCATTTATTTTGTGGTATACATAGGTTGCATATATTGTAAAATGCAAGCTAATATACAGGAAGTCCTTCATAAATGGTCCAAGTTGGTCCAAAATAATTGTCATAAGTTTCTCTCTCCTATATGCAGGTTATTTGTTTTGTTCCAGTTATGGTATTGTGCCTTTTTCTTCTCGATGATTTACTAACTTTCTTGGGTTATCCTGGGTGCCTTATACCCCCCTCCCCCCTCATTAAAAAATTGAATAAATCTTATCCTGAGTCAGAGAGTAATTACTTTTGCTAAGGATACCAATTGCTACTCGGCACAACTGTAGTATTAGTTTACATTTTACACTGCATATAACCTTGGTATATCACAAAATAATTATTTTGGGGGATAAAAGCAATTTTTTTTTTTTAACATGGCTGTTTCGCAGTGAGGCGGAGTTACCCAAAAAGAAGGAAAAAACTTTCATCATTCAACACTTTCACCATCACTCACAGGTGCCAGGCACTCACAGGTGCCAGGCACTCACAGGTGCCAGGCACTCACAGGTGCCAGGCACTCACAGGTGCCAGGCACTCACAGGTGCCAGGCACTCACTGGTGCCAGGCACTCACAGGTGCCAGGCACTCACAGGTGCCAGGCACTCACAGGTGCCAGGCACTCACAGGTGCCAGGCACTCACTGGTGCCACTCACAGGTGCCAGGCACTCACAGGTGCCAGGCACTCACAGGTGCCAGGCACTCACAGGTGCCAGGCACTCACAGGTGCCAGGCACTCACAGGTGCCAGGCACTCACTGGTGCCAGGCACTCACAGGTGCCAGGCACTCACTGGTGCCAGACACTCACTGGTGCCAGACACTCACTGGTGCCAGACACTGGTGCCAGGCAACTCACCACATGGTGCCAGGCACTCACAGGTGCCAGACACTCACTGGTGCCAGACACTCACTGGTGCCAGGCACTCACTGGTGCCAGACACTGGTGCCAGGCACTCACTGGTGCCAGGCACTCACTGGTGATAGGCACTCACTGGTGCCAGGCACTCACAGGTGCCAGGCACTCACAGGTGCCAGGCACTCACTGGTACCAGGCACTCACAGGTGCCAGGCACTCACAGGTGCCAGGCACTCACAGGTGCCAGGCACTCACAGGTGCCAGACACTCACTGTGCCAGCACTTACTGGTGCCAGACACTCACTGGTGCCAGACACTGGTGCCAGGCACTCACAGGTGCCAGACACTCACTGGTGCCAGACACTCACTGGTGCCAGACACTCACTGGTGCCAGACACTCACTGGTGCCAGACACTCACTGGTGCCAGACACTGGTGCCAGACACTCACTGGTGCCAGACACTCACTGGTGCCAGACACTGGTGCCAGACACTCACAGGTGCCAGGCACTCACTGGTGCCAGGCACTCACAGGTGCCAGGCACTCACAGGTGCCAGACACTCACTGGTGATAGGCACTCACTGGTGCCAGACACTCACAGGTGCCAGACACTCACAGGTGCCAGACACTCACAGGTGCCAGACACTCACAGGTGCCAGACACTCACTGGTGCCAGACACTCACTGGTGCCAGGCACTCACTGGTGCCAGGCACTCATAGGTGCCAGGCACTCACAGGTGCCAGACACTCACTGGTGATAGGCACTCACTGGTGCCAGACACTCACAGGTGCCAGACACTCACAGGTGCCAGACACTCACAGGTGCCAGACACTCACTGGTGCCAGACACTCACTGGTGCCAGGCACTCACTGGTGCCAGGCACTCACAGGTGCCAGGCACTCACAGGTGCCATACACTCACTGGTGATAGGCACTCACTGGTGCCAGACACTCACAGGTGCCAGACACTCACAGGTGCCAGGCACTCACAGGTGCCAGGCACTCACAGGTGCCAGACACTGGTGCCAGACACTGGTGCCAGGCACTCACTGGTGCCAGACACTCACTGGTGCCAGACACTCACAGGTGCCAGACACTGGTGCCAGAACTGCAGCACTCATGGTGCCAGGCACTCACTGGTGCGGCACCACAGTGCCAGACACTCACTGGTGCCAGGCACTCACTGGTGCCAGGCACTCACAGGTGCCACACTCACAGGTGCCACTCACAGGTGCCACTCACAGGTGCCAGACACTCACAGGTGCCAGACACTCACAGGTGCCAGACACTCACAGGTGCCACACTCACAGGTGCCAGACACTCACAGGTGCCACACTCACAGGTGCCAGCACTCACAGTGCCAGACACTCACAGGTGCCAGACACTCACAGGTGCCAGGCACTCACAGGTGCCAGGCACTCACAGGTGCCAGGCACTCACAGGTGCCAGGCACTCACAGGTGCCAGACACTCACAGTGCCAGCACTCACAGGTGCAGACACTCACAGGTGCCAGGACACTCACAGGTGCCAGACACTCACAGGTGCCAGGCACTCACAGGTGCCAGACACTCACAGGTGCCAGACACTCACAGGTGCCAGGCACTCACAGGTGCCAGGCACTCACAGGTGCCAGGCACTCACAGGTGCCAGGCACTCACAGGTGCCAGACACTGGTGCCAGGCACTCACAGGTGCCAGACACTCACAGGTGCCAGACACTCACAGGTGCCAGGCACTCAGAGGTGCCAGACACTCACAGGTGCCAGACACTCACAGGTGCCAGGCACTCAGAGGTGCCAGACACTCACAGGTGCCAGACACTCACAGGTGCCAGACACTCACAGGTGCCAGGCACTCACAGGTGCCAGACACTCACAGGTGCCAGACACTCACAGGTGCCAGGCACTCACAGGTGCCAGGCACTCACAGGTGCCAGGCACTCACAGGTGCCAGGCACTCACAGGTGCCAGACACTGGGCCAGGCACTCAAGGTGCCAGCACTCACAGGTGCCAGACACTCACAGGTGCCAGACACTCACAGGTGCCAGGCACTCACAGGTGCCAGGCACTCACAGGTGCCAGACATCTACAGGTGCCAGACACTCACAGGTGCCAGCATCACTGGTGCCAGGCACTCACAGGTGCCAGGCATCACAGGTGCCAGACACCACAGGTGCCAGGCACTCACAGGTGCCAGGCACTCACAGGTGCCAGGCACTCACAGGTGCCAGACACTCACAGGTGCCAGGCACTCACAGTGCACTCACAGGCCAGACACTCACAGGTGCCAGCACTCACAGGTGCCAGGCACTCACAGGTGCCAGACACTCACAGGTGCCAGGCACTCACTGGTGCCAGGCACTCACAGGTGCCAGGCACTCACAGGTGCCAGACACTCACAGGTGCCAGGCACTCACAGGTGCCAGGCACTCACAGGTGCCAGGTAACACTTATGGTCAACAGGTCAACGACCAGACGATGACGTAAGATGAAAATCTGTCAACCCTGGGATGCAAGGCTTCCAGTGTCACCCTTTACTCACGCTCATAACAGTTGTTTTCTGGGCAGTAGTAGTCGTCAAGGTAACCATTAGTGGGTTGTAGGAGGATACAGAGTGAGTAGAGTAGCAGGAAGCGCCACATTATAAGCACCAACCTCCTCTCTCACTCTTCGCTGCCACACACACTAGCGTCAACATCAACGATTCATGATAATAAAAGTAATTTAAATTTTAATAAAAATTTATGGTAATTATCTCAGGTTTGCGATAGTAAATTAACATCGTACATAAAAATTTTACAATTAGCTCAATAAACATGTTCAAAGAAAAAAATAATTTATAACTGAAACGCGTTTATTTTATGTGTTCGTATTGGTGAAGAGTTCGCTATTTTAATAACCGCTTATTATGATTGTTAATGATAAAAACTATATTGGTGAAGAGTTCGCTATTTTAATAACCGCTTATTATTATTGTTAATGATAAAAACTATATTTAGGTGAATGAAATAATCAAAGTAATGATAACTGTTTACTACAATTTTATATTATTTTTAACTTTGGCTTGGGTTAAAATTTTATTTATAATTACTACGTGCATGCAATACAGTTTATTTAGAAAATTGTATATGATACTGCATAATGTTTAAATTAGGTAAAAAATGACGTTTGCGAGGTTTAAGTGTATAGTATAGCAGTAATATCTGTTATAAGTCATATTCAACGGAATCAAACACATGTTGACTTATACACAACCCGCACATAAAAGACAGAACTTTGTTTCTCTCTCTCTCTCTCTCTCTCTCTCTCTCTCTCTCTCTCTCTCTCTCTCTCTCTCTCTCTCTCTCTCTCTCTCTCTCTCTCTCTCTCTATGTTTATTATGCACCCCATATCAAAACTTTGGGGGCCCAGTCCCTGGACCCATTACGTACCTCTGTAATCTGTAAATACCTTTGTAACTTGTCATGATTGTGACCAGACTTACCTGGAGTTCATTACCTTTGTAAATTGTTGAGTTTCATTACCTTTGTAAATTGTGAGTTCATTACCTTTGTAAATTGTGAGTTCATTACCCCTGTAACTTGCTCAGCTATCAAAACTTTGGAGTCCAGTCCCTGGACCAATTATGTACCTCTGTAATCTTTTGACTACCGCCCACAGGATGGGTATGTGGTGCATAATAAACATATTAAACTAAAATCTCTCTCTCTCTCTCTCTCTCTCTCTCTCTCTCTCTCTCTCTCTCTCTCTCTCTCTCTCTCTCTCTCTCTCTCTCTCTCTCTCTCTCTCTCTCTCTCTCTCTCTCTTTTTCATCTTTGTAATTTGTGATAAGGTGTAAGACCTCGCCTGTACCATCCATTATATCATTATATGTACCATATTATTACCACACATACAAGAGGTCTCTGAGTGTGTTTTTGGTGGGGTGTGTGTCGTATTGAGTGGTGGTGGTCTGGGTTGAGTATGGTTGGAGGTGTTCATTGAACTTGAGCACTTGTGTCTTGTGATCTATTTTGGACTTCTGACTTTGTAGTGAATATTTGCTCTTGCATAAGCTATAAGGGAAAGATAAGCGAGGAATTCTTGTGTTGTGAGTCTTACACCAGATATCATCACTGGCAAACATGGCAACTGTCATAGAGGGAACCTATTTCTGCAGGTGATGGAAATGAAGATAGCTTCCAGACCTTTAAAAGTAAACAAAAGAGAAAAAGTGAGAAAGGGCGAGAGCGTCGACGTAGTCAGACTCACTTGACTCGTACACAATGTGATAACTAAACGTCCTTGGTGCACAAGGTGCAAGAAGTCTTTTTTCAAA
>NW_026510478.1:0-12810 GCF_026875155.1 Cherax quadricarinatus | reverse complement strand
TTTAGGGGGGTCAGGAATGTTTTGGGTTTTTTGTGGGAAGGTCAGGAGGGGTTTGTGTGTTATTTTGAAGGTCAGGAATGTGTTGTGTGTTAGTATAAAGGTCAGGAATGTTTTGGGGTTTTGTTAGTATGAAGGTCAGGAATGTGTTTGTGTTAGTAGAAGGTCAGGAATGTGTTGTGTGTTAGTATGAAGGTCAGGAATGTGTTGTGTGTTAGTATGAAGGTCAGGAATGTGTTGTGTGTTAGTATGAAGGTCAGGAATGTGTTGTGTGTTAGTATGAAGGTCAGGAATGTGTTGTGTGTTAGTGGGCGGTGGTTGTGAAAGCCGCGGGTTAAGTAAGACGGGTGGGTTAAGATATCTGCTTCAGGATACCTGTATGTGTGTGTTTGTGTGTGTGTGGGTGGATGGGTGGGTGGATATGTGGGTGGATAGGTTGGGTGGGGTGGGGGTGGGTTTTGGTGGATGGGTACGTAAGGCTGAATGCATGAGGGTACTGGGTGGGCAGTGTCTCTGAGTGTTGGATGGGTGGGTGGGTGGGTGGGTGGATGGGTGGCAATGTCTCTGAGTGCTGAGGAAGGTGAGGTGGGTGGGGCGGGGGTGGGTGGGTGTTGAACCTCTTCAAGGAGAGGGAGGAGGAGTGAGAGGCCTCCCAGAGGGCGAAGGAGGAGGGGGAGATGGAGTAAGTCTTCTTGGAGTATTAGCAAGGAATGTGGAGGGGGAGGTGTGATGGGGAGGCAGTGTGAAAGGAGGAGGAGGAGAGAAAGAGAGAGAGAGAGAGAGAGAGAGAGAGAGAGAGAGAGAGAGAGAGAGAGAGAGAGAGAGACCTAGCGTGGCTGGGATAGTGATAAGGGCAGTTACATAGGATAAAAGAGCTATTTCTCTCTCTCTCTCTCTCTCTCTCTCTCTCTCTCTCTCTCTCTCTCTCTCCTCTCTCTTCTCTCTCTCTCTCTCTCTCTCTCTCAATAACCCAACATTCCCATGCAGTTCAACCAACATATTTCCTTTACTGTTGCAGCATCGTTGGGAAATACAGAGAGAGAGGCATACTCTTGTTGTACAGATCCCTTTTATACATGAGATCAAACCTTTTACTCACGTGGCTGTCACAGACAGCCCTTACAATCACTGGCTGTCAGGTAGTGCTTACAGACACTGGCTGTCAGCTAGTGCTTACAAACATTGACTGTCAGGGAGTGCTTATAGATACTGTCTGTCAGCTAGTGCTTATAGACATTGGCTGTCAGGTAGTACTTACATTCACTGGCTATCAGGATAGTCCTTACAGGCACTGGCTGTCAGGTAGTGTTTACAGGCACTGGCTGTCAGGTAGTGTTTACAGGCACTGGCTGTCAGCTAGTGCTTACAAACATTGGCTGTCAGGATAGTGCTTACAAACACAGGCTGTCAGGATTGTGCTTAGAGGCACTAGTTATCAGGATAGTGCTTACAGACACTGATTATCAGGTAGTGCTTACAAGCATTGGCTGTCAGGTAGTGCTTACAGGCACTGGCTGTCAGGATAGTGCTTACAGGCACTGGCTATCAGATAGTGCTTACAGATACTGGCTGTCAGGTAGTGCTTACAAGCGTTGGCTGTCGGGTAGTGCTTGCAGATACTGGCTGTCAGGTAGTGCTTACAGACACTGGCTGTCAGGATAGTGCTTACAGACACTGGCTGTCAGGATAGTGCTTACAGACACTGGCTGTCAGGATAGTGCTTTCAGACACTGGCTGTCAGATAGTGCTAAAAGGGGATTGGGTCAGGTGTGGCGAAGACACCCCCGTTGGAACAGGCCTGTCAACAGTAGTAATGAATTACCCGGAGGGCCCCCTTCCGTACAAACGCCTGCGACCGGCCCGACAGGATCCGGCCTCCCCGGGGAACCCGGGCCTTTTATAAGACTTTTTTTGTGGCGGCAACTTGCCCCGCGAACACATGTGTTTCCTTTAGTTTTTCCAGGCCCCCTACTTTCAAGAGGGGTTTTTGAATGCTCCCTTTTGGTTGTGGGAGTGCTGGGGTTGAAAACTCCCCGGGAACTTAATTGTGTTTTTCCCCCTTAGTGTAAACCAGTGCTCCCCACTTTCAGTAGAGGGTTTATGGTTATCGCGAAGTCTTTTCTTCTGGGGTGATTTCTTGTGAAGATTAGGAACCGTCCCCCCAAAATCTTCAAGGTGTAGATGATATATATCTCCTGCCTGCGCCCAGTGGTAAAAGTAAAGTTTCCGGGCCCCCCAGTATTTAAGGTGTTTGAGGGAATTTACGTAGTAAGGTTCGTACTTTCTCTAGCTCTGAATTTCCCTGTTTTAAAGGGGGTTTTAAAGACGCAGTATCCGCCTAGAGGAATAATGATTAAAAAAGGATATATTTTTTTGCATTTTTGTCTTGAATGTTTCTTTATCCATCCTATCATTTTCCCTCGCAGATGTGATGTGGCATTGTTGTGGCCCTTAAAGGGTGAGGTCTTCGCACTTTCCAAACCCCAGGTCCTTCACATTATTTTTTCCGCTCTATTGTGTGATTAGAGTTTGGTATACTCACCCCTAGTTTTTTTCTCATTGTCGGAAGGAGTATTTTGGAATTTTTTTTATGGCATTAATTGCCTTCGTCCCCTTAAAAAGGTTTATTTTTTCTTGGAGTTTTTCCGTGTCCTCAGGGGCTGCACTCTCATGCAGACCCTAGTATTTTGCTAAGGATGTGGGTGCTTGGTTTACATCTCTGCTATGTCTGATATGAGAATGAAGTGGGATGGGGCGAGTACTGTCCTTGTGGAACGGGCTCTTCACTTGGGCAGTTTTCCGATTTAACCTGTTTACCACTAATCTTTGTGTTTTGATTGGTTAGAAATTGAAGTCCATTGCCTCTTTGCCGTTTTTTCCTTTAGCAGATTTTGTGTGCTATTACACCATGATGCACTTGTCAAAGGCTTTTGCAAATTTGTGTATACTAATTCATTCG
The DNA here is from genome assembly GCF_026875155.1 of Cherax quadricarinatus. Taxonomy (NCBI): domain Eukaryota; kingdom Metazoa; phylum Arthropoda; class Malacostraca; order Decapoda; family Parastacidae; genus Cherax; species Cherax quadricarinatus. The sequence continues at coordinate 9,854 of NW_026510478.1, read as the reverse complement.
TTTGTTTTCCAGTGCATCTAAGACCATAAACATAGGGGTTTCCAGTATTTGGAAGCGGAGAAACCGCTCTGAGACCATGTTGCCCTGGATTGGCAGTTGTTGGGAGTCCAATGGTTTCCCCTGTTTTTTGGGCTCTTTCAAAGTTTTTGTGATGGGGGAGTTTTTAGTGTTGGTCTTAGTTTTTTGCTATTGTTTTGCTGCACCTTATCGGGGGGGACTATACCGTTGTTTTGTGATGTGGAATTCCCCGTGTCTATGCTCCTTTCCATAGATACGGGGGGCCCGTCGGGGGGTCCCCTTGCAGTCTCAATGAACACGGGTTCCCAAAGAGTTGGGCCCGGGGCTGAGTGCATGGGTTTGTCGTCGAGGTTTTCTCAAAAGTCTAGTGGGTTAGGTTATTTTAAAATTTTGGCATACATTGGCAGGGTTTTGAGGCTCATTCATAAAAAAATTATTTGGGTTTGTCTATGTTGACTGATTAGTGGCTCGGGAACACAGTCATATTGAGTTTCAGCACTCCCCAATTTCTTTTTGTCATCGTGTAGGATCCATCTTCTCTGGCGGGGGGCCCTAAGATACTCGCTGTCAGGGGTAACAAGATATTAAAATACAATAACCCGCATATAGGAAAAGAAATTCATAAAGAGTTTGTCCGACTTGGTCCGACTTTCGGTCCGACAAATACTTTTCCCCCCATCAATAACCTAAAAAAATTATAGACATCCCCTAGGGAACATAATGTGATGGTCATTGCAGAGAGGGGAAAAGAGGGGGAGAGAAAAATTAAAAAAAAAAAAAAAAAATTCTCTGTTACGACAGTGTGTCGTTAAAAAGGATGAGACGTTGTATACGACGGGAAAGAATAGACAGGGTCGTATATCTTGTATGTTTATATCGCTGTTGAAAGGGTTCCCAAGGGGAGGTGTTTTGTGGTTGTTGTGTGTGTGTTGTGTGGTGTGTGTGTTGTTTTTTTGTGTTGTGTTTGGGTTTGTTTTTTATAAAATTTGTATGTTTTTGTTTTTGATTCCCGATAAAAAAACATAAAAAAAAACACAACCCCAACAAAACCACCCAAACCACCACACACACACCACAACAACAACACAAAACACACACACACACACACACATACAAACACACACACACACCACACACCCACAACACCACAAACCCTTTAAGGAATAAATTTTTAGCAATAAAAACAGGAGGTAGGAGGGTTTTTAAAGGGTAAATAATGAAAAAAGCAGGTGGCCCCTGGACCCAAAATTCCGGGGGGCAAAAACCAAAATGGCAGGGAAAGGAAAAAAAAAATAAAACAAAGGAAAGGGAAAAAGGAAAACATCGTAGAGGAAAAAATAGCCCAAAAAAAGGCCCAAAGGGAAAAAAGAAAATAATACAGGAAAAAAATGACCCAAAAATTTTGCCCCTAGGGGGAAAAAGGGGAGACCAGGAACACAAGGAAAAAAAAAAAACAAAAAAAAAAAAAAAGAAAACAAAAAAAAACCCCCAAAACAAGGGACCCCAAAAACAAAAAAACCCCCACCAATTTTACACACACAACCAAAAAAAAAAAAAAACCCAAACAAACCCCCAAAACACCCCCAAAAAAACCCAAACCCCAAAAAAAAAAAACAAAAAACAACACAAAAAAAAAAACCCAAAAAACACAAATTACCCAATCAAAAAAAAACAAGAACAAACAAACCTTTTACAAAAAAAACAAAAAAAAAAACAGGAGAAAAGGGGGGAACACCAGGGGGAAAAACTATCCCAAAGCGCAGGAGGTTTTTGGGGCGGGAAAACCTTTTCAAACAAGGAGTTTATGAGGGAAGAGTGACGGAAGGGGGTTACATTTTTTAAACAAGGGGCTTTACAATTAAAAAAAGGGGGGAAAAATGGGGGGCCCAGGGGAAGGGAAGGGATAAAAGGACAAAAATTTTGGGGAAAAAGCAGGATAGGATGGCAGGTGCAGATGGGGCCCCCTGGCCCGGGGGGCCCCCTAGTCCAGGCCTGGTTTTGGAGGAAAAGACGGAAAAATTAGGGTTTAGGTTTCCCCCAGAAGGATTTTGGGAAAAACCCCCTCAACGAAGCCCCAAACAAAAGGGTTTACCCCGGGGAGAACTGGCCCGCAAATTGCTCTATTAATCCCCAACGTCATGAAGGGGGGAAAAGGGGGAAAAGGGGAGCGGGACAGTTGGGGAAAACTACCAAAATACTAAGAAAAAAATTTGGGGAGTATAACAAAAAGGGCCCCCAACTAAAGGAAAAACCCCTAAAGGAGTAAGGGGGACAAACTGAACGAGAAAATAGGAAGCAGGAAACCCTTTTAATCGAGGAAGGAAGCGGACCAGTTTTGGCCCCCATACAACCGTTGAATTGAAAAAAGTGAAAGGTTAAAAGATTCCCAAACAAGAGGGAGTCCAGGGAAGGGTTGGGAAAACCAAGAGAATAACAAGAATAGGGGGGGAAAAGATAAAACTCAAAATACTAGAGGAATTTAAAAGGGGCAAAAACGGATTTTGAATTTACCCTAACAGGGGAAAAAAAACAAAACACAATGATCCCCAATTTTGGAAAATTTTCAGCCCAATGCGTGGGAATAGGGGAAGCATTTAGGGAGGGGATCCAAATAGGGTTTTGAAGGGAAAACTGGGTCGGGGGAAAACTAAAAAGGATAGGAAAGCGGGAAGGGGATGACCCCCGAATAAAGGGAGAAATATGAACACACAACCAATAAAAAAACCCCCCCCACCCCCCCCCCCCCCCCCCCACCCACCCCCCCCCCCCACCCCACCCCCCCCCCCCCCCCCCCCCCCCAACCCACCACACCAACCCCCCCCCCCCCCCCCCCCCCCCCCCCCCCCCCCCCCCCCCCCACCCCCCACCCCCCCCCCCCCCCTCCCCCCAAAACCCACCAAAAAAAAAACCAAAAAACCCACCACAACACAAACAAAAAACCCCAAAAACCCCCCAAAAAAAAAAAAAAAAAAAAAAAAAAATGGGGTATGCCCTACGGGGAGAGGTTAAGGGAATAAACCTGACGACCTGGAGGAAGGGAGATGGGGAGGACGAACGACATACAAAATACGAGGGGAATTGACAGGTGGACAAAGACAGGATGTTCCAGAGATGGGCCCATAAAAAGGGGGGACACAGTTGGAAGTTGAAGACACAGATAATACAGGGATGTTAGGAAGTATTTCTTCAGCCACAGAGTAGTCAGGAAGTGGAATAGTTTGGGAAGCGATGTAGTGGAGGCAGGATCCATACATAGCTTTAAGCAGAGGTATGATAAAGCTCACGGTTCAGAGAGAGTGACCTAGTAGCGACCAGTGAAGAGGCGCGGCCAGGAGCTCGGACTCGACCCCTGCAACCTCAACTAGGTGAGTAACACACACACACACACACACACCTGATCAAGCACAAACAGAAACTTGAGACGATTCAAAGGTCCGCCATAAGACTGCTGCCGGAACTGAGGGAGAAGAGACAATAAGAAGAGACTTGAGATACAAGAGTAGAAGAGATGAGGACCAGGGGGAGACGTGATTACGACGTACAAAATACTCAAAGAATGAAATAGGCAGAATAAGCAAAGAACGAAGATGAACCATAGGAAGTTAAGAGGCGAGGCCAAGAGCTATGACACAACACTTGCAAATATATGTAGATACTCTCTCTCTCTCTCTCTCTCTCTCTCTCTCTCTCTCTCTCTCTCTCTCTCTCTCTCTCTCTCTCTCTCTCTCTCTTTCTCTCTCTCTCTCCTCTCTCTCTCTCTCCCTCTCTCTCCCTACAGCTGTCATGGAGCGTATAGAGACGCTCTATAAATATTCCTCACTCACAAGACATAGCCCAGGAGGGGCCTTTACACCTGGGGCCAGGAGGAGGAGAAGGAGGAAGAGGGGGAGGAGGAGGAGGAGGAGGAGAAAGAGGAGGAGAAGGAGGGGGGAGGAGGAGGAGGAGGGGGAGGAGGAAGAGGAGGAGGAGGAGGGGAGAGGATAAAGAAGAGGAAGAGGAGAGGCAATCGAGTTTTTATGAGACAGACGAAGATAAGAGTGAACTAGGGACCACTCGAGAGCCAGAGAAAGAGAGAGAGGAGAGAGGAGAGGAGGGAGAGAAGAGGAGGGGAGAGAGAGAGGGGGCTTTTTTAGGTAATTTAAGCTCTTATTTTTATAAATAAATGTATGAACCTAACTTAACCTAACCTAACGTAACTTAATCTAACTTAACCCAATCTAACCTAACCTAAACAAAACTTAACAAAACCTAACTTGTAAAACCCTTGTGTTAAAGGAGAGAGAAAGGGAGAGAGAGAAAGAGAGAGGAAAAGGAGAGAGAGAAAAGAGAGGGGAGAGAGAGAGAGAGAGGAGAGAGAAGAGAGGGGGAGGAGAGAGAAGAGAGAGGGGGAGGAGAGAGAGAGAGTGAGGAGAGAGAGAAGAGGAGAGGGGAGGGGAGAGAGAGAGAGGTAGTGGTGACAGGGCTGCCAACAAGGTTGAAAAATCTTTACAATAACATTCTGGTGAACAAGAGTGAAGGCGGAGAACACTGAACAAGGGAGAGGGAGAACATGAACAAGGGAGAGCGGAGAACACTGAACAAGGGAGAGCGGAGAACACTGAACAAGGGAGAGCGGAGAACACTGAACAAGGGAGAGCGGAGAACACTGAACAAGGGAGAGGGGGAGAACACTGAACAGGGAGAGCGGAGAACACTGAACAAGGGAGAGCGGAGAACACGAAAAAGGGGGAGAGCGGAGAACACTGAACAAGGGACAGCGGAGAACACTGAACAAGGGAGAGGGGAGAAAACTGAACAAGGGGGGAGGGGGAGAACACTGAACAAGGGAGAGCGGAGAACACTGAAAAAAGGGGAGCGGAGAGCACTGAACAAGGGAGAGGCGGGAGAACACTAAAACAAGAGAGAGCGGGAGAACATGAACAAGGGAGAGCGGAGAACACTGAACAAGGGAGAGCGGAGAACAGTGAACAAGGTGAGAGCGGAGAACACTGAAACAAGGGAGAGCGGAGAAACACTGAACAAGGGAGAGGGGAGAACACTAAACAAGAGAGAGCGGAGAACACTGAAAAAGGGAGAGGCGGAGAACAGTGAACAAGGAGAGGGGGGAGAACAGTAAACAAGGGAAGCGGAGAACAGTGAAAAAAGGGGAAGAGCGGAGAAACACTGAAAAAGGGGAGAGCGGAGAACACTGAAAAAGGGGAGAGCGGAGAACACTGAACAAGGGAGAGGGGGAGAACACTGAACAGGGAGAGCGGAGAACACTAAACAAGGGAGAGCGGAGAACACTGAACAAGGGGAGAGCGGAGAACACTGAACAAGGGAGAGCGGAGAACACTGAACAAGGGAGGGGCGGAGAACATGAACAAGGGGAGAGCGGAGAACACTGAATAAGGGAGAGCGGAGAGAACACTAAACAAGGGAGAGCGGAGAAACACTGAACAAGGGAGAGCGGAGACACTGAACAAGGGAGAGCGGAGAACACTGAACAAGGGAGAGCGGGGGAGGAACAGTGAACAAGGGGAGAGCGGAGAACACTGAACAAGGGAGAGCGGAGAACACTGAACAAGCGAGGAGGGGGAGAAACACTGAACAAGGGAGAGCGGAGAACACTGAACAAGGGAGAGCGGAGAAACACCTGAACAAGGGAAAGAGCGGAGAACACTGAACAAGGGAGAGCGGAGAACACTGAACAAGGGAGAGCGGAGAACACTGAACAAGGGAGAGCGGAGAACACTGAACAAGGGAGAGCGGAGAACACTGAGAGCGGAGAACAGTGAACAAGAACGGAGAACGGTGAACAAGGGAGATCGGAAAACCCTTGGAGAACAGTGAACAAATAACAACATCTTGGGTGACTGCTACGATTAAGAAAGCAGAAATATTCAAAGAAAATGATAATAACATAGAGAGAACACGTCGCAATAACTGTTCATGAAGAGGAAGGAAGAACAGAGAAGAATTTACAAAGTCATTGACGACAACGAATGTGGGAAACAAAAGAGAACAGGCAAGAATAGCGTTCTAGATTTCTAAGAATGAGAAGAACAAGAGAGAAGAGAAAAGGATAACGTTCTAGATTACCACAGATGAGAACAACAAGAGAGAACAGACAAGAATAAAAAACTTGGACGACAGGAAGAGAGAGAGAGAGAGAGAGAGAGAGAGAGGAGGAGAGAGAGGAGGGGAGTGGAGAGAGAAGAGAGAGAGAGAGAGGCAAATAAAATTACTCGCTTTTTTCCACAATTAACATTCTCTTTCTTCTTTATTTTTCTCGTTTGAATGTTTCCTGCGACAATGAAGGAGAGGGGAGAGAGAGAGAGGAGGGGAGGGGAGAGGGGAGAGAGAGAGAGAGGAGAGAGAAGAGAGAGAGGAGACAGAGAAGAGAGGAGAGAAGAGAGAGAGAGAAGAAAAAGAAGAAGAAAAAAAGAAAAAGAAGAAGAAGAAGAAGAAGAAAAATTTGAAAGAATGACAGGAAAAAGGGGGAAGAAGGAGGGAAAAAGGTGAAGGGCAGAATAAAGGAGGGAAGATAGGGAAGGAAGATAAGGAGAGAAGGAGGGAGGATAAGGAAGGAAGATAAGGAGGGAGGAGGGGGGATAGGGAAGGAAGGTAAGGAGGGAAGGAAGGAGGATAAGGAAGGAAGAAAAAGGAGGGAAGGAGGAAGGATAAGGAAGGAAGATAAGGAGGAAGGAGGGAGGATAGGGAAGGAAGATAAGGAGGGAAGGAAGGAGGATTAAGGAAGGAAGATAAGGAGGGAAGCTAGGGAAGGAAGATAAGGAGGGAAGATAAGGAAGGAAAATAAAGAGGGAAGGAGGGAGGGAAGAGAAAAGATAAAAGAGGAAAGGAAAAGGAGGTGATAAACAGGAAGCAGGAGGAAGCGAGAGAGAGAGATGATTTGGCTCAGCTCATATCCACTTTTCCATCTTTAAGTGTTTCCGTGAGAGAGTGAGAGAGAGAGAGGAGGAGAGAGAGGGGAGAGAGAGGAGAGGGGAGGAGAGAGAGAGAGGGGAGAGAGGAGAGAGAGGAGAGAGAGAGAGAGAGAGAGAGAGAGAGAGAGTAAATTTAAAGAAGAGATAAAGTGAGTGAGAGGGGAAGGGTTTGGAGGAGGAAATTTAGTGGAGGTCGAGAAGGGAAAAAGAAAAGAAGGGAAAAAAACAAGAAAATGTCAATAAAATGTTAGGGGGAGAGGAGGAAGTGCGGTAAGGGGGAGGGAGAGGGGGGGAGAGGGGGGGAGGTGAAATTTGAAAGAGAGAGGGGGGATGGAAGGGGGGAGGGTGGAAGAGGGGAGGGGGGAAAAAGAGGGGAGGAGGGAAGGGGGGGGGGAAGGGGGAGGGTGGAAGAGGGGGGGGGGAAAAGAGGGGAGGGTTAGTGGTTAAGTTAAGGAAATTTGGTTTTAAGTTAGTTAAAATTATATAGGTTAGGTTAGGTTAAGATAGATTGGTTAGGTTTTTTTAGGTTATTTTAGGTTGGGTTGGGGAAATTTTAGAGTGTATTTAAAAGTTAGGAAAGGTTAGGTTGGTTAGTTTAGGTTAGGTTAGGTTAGGTTGGTTAGGTTGGTTGGGTTAGGTTGGTTTTAGATAGTTGGTTAGGTTGGGTTGGGTTAGGTTAGTTAGGAAAGGGTTTAGTTGGTTGGTTGGTTAGGTTGGTTAGTTTGGTTAGGTTGGGTTAAGGTTAGGTTTTTTAGGTTAGTTTGGGTTTTGGTTAGGTTGGTTTAAAGATAGTTAGGTTAGGTTAGGTTAGGTTAGGTTAGGTAAGGTTATTTAGGTTAGGTTAGGAAAGGGTTTTGGTTTATTTAGGTTAGTTTGGGTTGGTTAGGTTTAATTTAGGTTAGTTTGGTTAAGTTAGGTAAGGTTAGGTTGGTTAGTTTAGGTTTGGTTTGGTTGGTTAGGTTAGTTTAGGTTTAGGTTAGGTTGGGTTAAGATATTTTTGGTTGGGTTAGGTTGGTTATTTTAGGTTAGGTTAGGTTAGGTTAGTTTAGATTGTTTATTTTGGTTAGGTTAGTTTAGGTTAGTTTGGGTTAGGTTGGGTTAGGTTTAAGTAGTTTGGGTTAGGTTTTAAGGTTGGTTAGGAAAGATGTTTGGGTTTAGGTTAGGTTAAGATAGTTTAGGTTGGTTAGGTTAGTTTAGGTTAGGTTGGTTAGGTTAGTTAAGATGTTTAGGTTGGGTTTTAGGTTAGGTTAGGTTAAGTTGTTTGGTTAGGTTGGTTGTTTGGTTAGGAATTTTAGGTTTAAGATTTTTAGGTTGGTTGGTTTTGGTTTAACCTCAGAATTAGTGGTCATAGCTGCGGGGCCCACGTAAGGACGCAAAGCCCTCGGACCATAGTTTTCAAAGTAGGCGAGAAAGAACCCATGTCTACCCTGGAAAATACTAGAGGGATCGACCCCAAATTTCCTGTAGCGAATTTTGGGGCCCACGACTCTTATTCTCCTCCGCCTGCATAAAGGGTTACAAAAAATCCGGGCGCTTTCAAAAGGGGGGGAAAAAGACAGTTTTCTAACCAGTTCCTGAAACAGGGGGTGGGCTGATTGGCTGCAGATGACCCGGGACCCAAAAGTTGATGGTCAGGCAGTAACCCCCCATAAAGCGTTTTGTTAAAACATTATTGTGATTATTGGGGGGTGGGGTTTATTGGTCTGGTGTTTCTGTTGTTTTGTTGTTGTTTTGCTGTTGTGCTGTTGCGCAGCGCTACTGTTGTTTTTATTGGTGTTGTGCTTCTGCTGTGTTGTGTTGTTGTTGTTGCTTGGGTGTTGTTATTTGGGGGTGTGCTGTTTTTGTTGGTGGTATGCTGCTGCGTTTTTTGTTGTCCTTTCTATTTTTTTGTGTACTGTTGGTGCTGTTGCTGTGTACTGTTGGTGGTTGTGCTGCCACTGTTGGTGTGTTGCTTGCTACTGTTGGTGCTGTTGTGCGCTACTGTTTGGGGCTGTTGCTGTGGCTACTGTTGGGGTGTTTCTGCTGTACTGTTGGTGTGTTGCTTTGGGTATTTGGGGGCTGTTGCTGTGCTACTGCTACTCTTTTCCCCGTTTTGCTGTTCGCAGTTACGCAATGCTTTTTGTGCTGCTTCTGTCACAGTGCTGCTGCATGTACCCCCCCCACCCCACCCACACACACAACACCACACACCCCAAAACCCCAAACACCACACCAAACCAAAACAACAAAACACCAAAAAAAACACACCACACACACACACCCAACCACATGACACACACACCACCCCACAACACACACCACACACATACACACACACAACACAAACCACACACACACACAAAAAGACACACACACACAAACCCCCACACAACACACACACAATACACCACACACACACACACACCACCACAAAACACAACACACACACAAAACCACACACACACACACACAACACCCACACACCACAACACCACAACACAACACAAGAACGCATTCCCACTCTTTAAAAAGGAAACATTCGAACTATACACGTGTATGTTAGGCCCATTTGGAGTATGCGGGACCAGTTTGGAACCCCCATAGCCCGACGTGAAGAAAAATAGAGAAAGTGAAAAAGGGTTTTCAACAAGACTAGTCCCCGAGTAAGGGTATGTTACGAGGAGAGGTTTGGGAAATCAACCCGACGACATGGGGACAGGGAGATGGGGGGACGATAAGACATACAAAAAACTGAGAGGAAATTTAAAGGTGGACAAAAACAGGATGTTCCAGGTTGGGGCACAGTAAAAGGGGACACAGTTGGAGTGGGGGCAAGATTTAAAACAAGGGTGTTAGGAAGTATTTCTTCGCCACGAGTAGTCGTAAATGGAATAGTTTGGGAAGCGATGTAGGGGGGTTTGAAACGGGAGG